>JAPMOB010245408.1:0-28784 GCA_029875015.1 Lepomis gibbosus
GGGGGGTGGTGCGACAGCCATGTCAGTGAGCCTGTGGACCTGAGAACTGAGCAGTGAAATAAATAAGGGGGAGGGATGGGTCATGGCAGTCCAGAGATCAAACTGTATGAACTGTAGGACAAAAGAATACAGAGCAGGGGTTTCCTACAAGGTAGGAAGGGAGGGAGGAGAAAGTATAAACACAGAATCAGTGTAACATGCAATCTGAAAAAAAAAATCTCCGGCCCAAGAACCTGGTGATGAAGGTGTTAGCTGCTTAGAAATTATAATGGAATATGAAAGAGTGGTTGCAGCCGGGGGAGGGAGACCAAGGATGACCATGTCATTGTATACCAGAGCCTTATCCACTGTACCATATTCCCCCAATAACGCTTCTTCTCAGCTCAAACTTCCCACCGCACTGTTAGCCCAGGACCATATTTTGCCCCTGCCATTTGCTAAAGAGCCTTCAAAGACCCCCAGGCATGTAGCCAGCCACCCCCTCCTCCCAAACGGTGCTCTAAATGAAAAGGCACCTACCCTGTCCTAGAACTCAGGGGTACTTTCTACTGTGCACTAAGACCAGAAATATAGTCACAAAATTTGAAATTTTTCGAGTGGGGCTTCAGAATGTAAATTTCATTCTCCTTAGTAGCTTTTTTGAGCCACTTTGCAGCAGTCACCCATCATTCTTACACGTCCCTGATGTTTAATTAATGTAATCGTTCTATCATTTGTAACTACTACGACATCCCAGGTGGGTGCTTGCTGTGTCTTATGGTCCCGGTTTTTCCAAGTAAGCAAACAATACAGAGACACATTAGGGAGCTTTCAACCGGATTGATTTCATTTGCTAGAATTTTTTTTTTGTAGTAAATAAAATGGATTTTGTAACAGTGCACAGGAGAATTATGAAGGTATTTTAGGCCTGTTGATCACCAGTTAATTTAAGCCATGTCTGTTTTATAGAAAATGTATAGAAGTGGAAAAGATGTATAAATCTTTATCGGATTTAGACAGATACTTGATTGATGTTCATGGGAAGAAAAGCAGATTTGAAACGTCCACCTAGATTTATCTATCAATATACTAGCTGTATCCAATCTTCTATTTTTACACATGGAGAGAATATGTGCATGTATGTTTGTATGTGTGACGGTGTGTGTGTGTGTGTGTATCTTTGTGTAGCCCAACAGAAAGTCTACTGGCCAGGGCTGCTGCTGCTTCTGCTGTTGCATAGTTAAAATAGGGGCTGAGCGAACATTGGCTTTCCAAATGTTTTATTTTTCTACTCATGGTAAACCTGTTGGATGGCTGAAGCATCTTTTCTTAAAACATTCATGGCCACCAATGTTGTAAATCTGTTTATGTACGAATTGGTACTAAAATGAACCTTCTCACCTTGGGACAGGTGCTCATTGGACATTGGCAGTAGTGACTGATTTATTGTTGCTGGGTATTTTGTTTTCCTTTTTCCATTATCTGCTCATCTTTTCATACGTAAGTGAACCAGGCGTGTCTGTTCATTGAGCAGTGTTAGTGCACTTTCTTGTGCTGTTTGGATGATCACTATCCAAAAGTGGACAAAAGAAGGGCTGCCTCAATGTGATGTACCAAAAAAGACTGATAAAGGTTTGTTTGCGCTTGTATACATGCAATGTACCCCTCCAATGGCAATTTGTTACTTAAATGTTGCCGTGTCTAAATGTATGTGATTAAAGCAATAGAGAGATGAGGCTGGAACTGATTGTTTTTCAGACATGCTGTTTTTACTTGGCACAACACATGCAAGGTGGACTACTTACTATACTGGCTGAATTAATAAATAAGGAAGCTGTGTTAAAATAAGATGTGCTCTTCAGACTGGGTGAATCCCTTCACATTAATTTTCCTGATTGTGCTACTAAAATATGATGTCATAACATCAATAGCGAGTGTGGTGTGTATCGTGCCTATTATCTATGCTTCTAAATGGAGCCATCGTGATAAGCGGTAATAACTTGACAATTTATAAATGTGAAATATGCTTCTTGATTTTGTTTTTGTATGTTTTTTTTTCAGTTTCTTTGAGTCTATTGACATTTTTTTTTTCTTGCTCAACAGTTACTAACAATGTCCATAAGGTGGCACTCTAACATTTGCCTCATTGTGAAGGACACAGTACATTCACCTAAATGATTGGAGATGCTGCAGTGAAAGTGCACCAAAAAACCCACATGCTGCAGTTGACAGATTTTATTTTTTAGCATCCAACCCCAGGAATAAATTTTATTGTCCAAAATGACAACGTGTTACCTGTTGAAATCCCAGCAGAGTAAGTTTATTGGTTGGGTATATTAATAGTTTACGACTTAGAATAAAGTCATGAATGATCAAAACTTTGTCTACAGAGATGCTCTATGTTGATCTTATGACACAGTGCTTCTGTTTTGTTGGGGACACAAACCTCACTCCATTAGAGTTCAGTGTAACATTTTTGTTTTGAATAGTTTAGCTGTTAAATTGTGCAGAACCAAGAAATTTGGTTTAATATGAAATTTAGAGCAAAGTGCATTCTTTCACATGGTTTGCATATGTACTGTTTTCAGTTGCTTTGTTATCTGAATGTCTGAAATGCAACGCAAGTGTGGAATATGAATATAAAATTACATAAATACAGATCATTTCATTTTCATGTAGTCTAATATCAACCCCAAATGACCCCATATGATCTTATTGCGTTTATTGTCTCTGTTTGACATCAATAATTATGATTGAGTGTGTGGTATTTGTGTGTTGCTCTTTCCAAAATAGTGTAATTACATCTATTCTTTATATTCTAATGAATTACATCAAAAATAGTAAAAGTTTTGTTTGGGGCTGTAAGTAAATTAAAAGTAGTAATACTATGCTGTACAAATACTCCTTTCAAAATATTTTGTATTATAAAATAAGCAGCATTTTATTTTGTGTTATGTTTTTTGCTGGCAGAGATTGAGCTATTTTTAGTTACTAGCTTCTATAAACAGTGGGCTAGTTTAATCTTTAATCAGAATTTGTAGGCTGATCACATGTCTTATATGTAAATGAATATTAATTAAACCCTAGCTGCCAAATAAATGTAGTGGAGTCGAAGTACCATAAAATGTAAATACTATATACAAGTAGCTGTAAAGTACAGTCCTAGTTACTCTCCCCACTGCATTGCATTCATATATTTATATTTTTTGTTTAAAATCCAAACCTATGAAAATTAGAAGTGATCTCATAATGGCAAATATCTGAATCGTACAATATATACATTTGTCTTATTTAAAGTAATGTCTGTAGTTCAGACGGATGCTGAGAAGTCATTTAAGAGTTAATAGCTAAATGACTATAAAACAGACATGGGTTTTCTTATTTCTTTACAGCAATCAAGGGCGTGCGCGCTCCCGTCACACTGTGAACGCGAGCTTCGTGCGCGCCCCCGGCAGAAGGCGAATGCAGTAGGCAACGAAAAAACAAGCAGGCAGCGCCGGAGAGACAAGAAGGGCACAGTTTGCCTCCACATCACAAGATCATATTTTGGAGCGGAAATTTCACGCCCTGTCGGGTTGTGTTAGCACTGGAGACGGCTGAGGATATTCACGGGCAGAAACAATAGGGTGAGTACAAATAACTTAAACTGTGAAGCCGGCCGTGGGTCGAAGGAATCTGGCGTTAAGTGGGGAAAATGACGATGTGGCTGTAATTTCTGCACCTCCTTTTTATGTCTCAAAATGGCGGATAGGCCGCTTGGGCTGAAGCAGCAGGTACCTTGTCAGCTGAGTTCATCCTTGTGTCCAGATAAACCAAATTGTACACTTACATTGATTTAAGTCGGCAAACGTTAGCTAACCGTCTAAGTTAACTTTAGCGAATCGAGCTTGAAAGCACATTATGAGCATGTAGTTTTCGCTAGAGTGAGTCTACGGGCTAACTTTCTGACTGCATCCCCGGGAAGCTAACTTAGCTAACGCGTTAACTTTAGCTAACATTAGCCAACGATAACCGGGCTTAGATAGCGTTAGGCTACCGGCCGGCACCGTCGACATGTCGACCAAAAATGTTTAGGGACCACAGTCGGGAAAACATGTAAGTGTTGGAGGTAGGGCAAGACTAACACAGATTACAGCTTCATTTGACGTCTGTCACAAGTTAGTAAGTTAAGTAATAACCAGTAATTAGCATAGTTTGAAGCAGCGTTATTGCAAACACTGTTGTGTTGTAACGTTAAAAATAAAAGTCGACAGCACAATCAAATGTGCGTTTGGTCACATCACGTTACCACTGTCATCTACCGTCGTTAGCTCTGTTGCTGTTTAAACATTTTATTGTTAGCAACGTGAGCAGATATTGTAAATCGTCGCAATCGCTGCAGCTTCGCTGTATGCAGTGTTAGTATTTAGAAATGGCGTATGGGGATGTTCGTCTTCTGCTTTGCGGTGTGTATTTGTTGTCCGTTGCAAATGAACACCAGATCAACACTGCTGCAGTTTTCTAACACGGCATGCTAGTTGTCGCTGTCACCCTGGTTGATGTTCAGCTGAAGCTCTCCTCGTCTGCTTCGTGCGGTTTGTTGGCTCAGTGTTAGAAAATAAGGGTGGAGCACATCGGAGGCGATTAGTTTGTGATGTATTGCCTCTACTCTGGACTCGAGTGTATGCCTTGTTTTCCTTCTTTACACGTTTTCTCTCTCCTTATGTGGATGTATGATTGAGTGATTCGGGTAGGGGATTTACGGACCCGAGGGCGTACCCTGGAATCAATACAGATTGGTATAGTGACTCTGCAGTGTGCACTGAATCCGACAAGCGAATCTCCCTTATTTTCAGCCACCTTTTGTCGTGCCATGGGATATAAAGCATTGGTTAAAGCCAGGATCCTTAGCTGATTTACTATCCCCAGCCACGCCTGTAAGGACCGCCTTGCAGCTGATCTACTGGAATATGTTTATTTTTGAAAACAGTGTTTAGCTTCAGAAATTCACATTTACTTCTTGCCCTCCTCTCAGGTAAGAGTATTTATGTGGTTTAGTTTTTGACTGACATTTTGAAGAGGAATGTGATCACTATTTCAGCTTGTAGTTATTTTTACGGCTATTATCTTAGCAGGTGTTGCAGGGGCTTTTGTTAATTTAGCAATATGTATGTGCTAACATAGACAACCACTTCAAAGAAATTAGCTTCTAAATTGAGGACTAAAGCAGCACTCTTGCAGGCTTGACTACTAAAATCACAGATGAGGAATATCTTTCCACGTGTGCTGGGTCAGATTGGAGTGATTCTTAGGTTTCCTCTCAGTTTAGGATGTTTTTATGGATTATTACTCCTTTTGTCTCAATGCTGGTTTATGTTTTTGTCAACCCAATTAGCCTATTTTCTTAGCACTGATATGTTAGTTAACTTGGACTTTCTTGTAAAATACAGAAATGCTTATTTTTCTAACAGTAACTGTGGGAGCCAGTCAGTAGATGTGGTCAGCTGGTTTTACTTGAAAGCTTTCTTAGTCAGTCCTTGGTTTTCAGAAGTTGATTTGAATAAGTGCATCCCAGCAGCCAGGCTCTATTCATTGCTGTCAGTAGTGGAAATACAGCAACACCAATTGTGCAAGCTTCTGCCACAATGCTGCTCAGCTGGTACTTGTTGCTAGTTCAACAACAGGAGAACAAAGCAAAGGACAGCCCCATACCTTGTAGAGCGTTGCTCTCTAATGTTGTTATTGTCTTTCGGTAAAAGTAAAGATGGAAGTTTTGCAGTTTTGCCTTAAAGAGCAAAATTTACAGTTTTGCAGAGGGAGCCTCCTCTTTATTTTGTTTCAACAGACAATGAGTGACAGGCTGTTTGTCTTTGATTGTGGGAGGTTGAAGGGCAGATAGATACCCATATTACCCCCCTTCCTTGAGTTGATAGTATCACTAAGGTTCACCTTGCAGACAGGCTGCCCAACCAGCTAGCTGAGTGTTCATACTGACCTGGTGCCAGCAGCAACTGCCTGGCAACCTACAAATGACCGCTTTCACACTCTATTTGGACAGCTCCTTTTTGTCAATTGTATGGAAATATCTGACAATGTTGGCATGAAACTAACTCTACAATCAAAATGCTCTAGAGGCTGTTGACTATAATTTTAGTAACCAGTTATGGTAGTTGGCAAAGTTGATTTGAACACACTTCATACTTGCCAGTTTGGCAACAGCAACTGACAGATTTAGCATACAGCTCCAGTCTAAATTTAGAGCGATAAAGATTTCAACTGGTAACCTGTTGGCATGATGTGAATATGCTGGAGAGATTCAAATATGACAGAGCTCAACAAGCAACATTTGATTGAAACCGGTTTTGAGTTAAGGAGACTAACTAGTCTGTTCCCACCTGTGTGTACATGTTTGCCTTGGCATGTGATTGATTTTCCTGCAAAGTGTCGTCGTCCTGTGTGGGTGGCTGGGTACGCTTCCTCAGTGGTCTCTGAGTTTCCATCAGATAACACAACTGTTAGGAAGGAATGGCCTGGCAACACACCCTTGTCAGAATGAGGAACTGCCAAGGCTGGTGAAAGTGTTGGTGTCATGTCAGTATGAATTCTTCCATCTGCTGCTGTGTTCAGACCTTCCTTTTATTAGCCACTGATAAAGATGTCACTAGCTATATAATTTAATACGGTTTGCTGATTGTTACCAGCTCACGTAACTGATATGGGCACCTCGTGGGTCCTAACGGCTGCAGATTGTAAACTGAGCCAGATGTTCGCTCGGTTTCATCATCCGTTAATGATATAGCTCTGTGGACGATTTTTGTCTGACTGTTTTACCAAGAACAACCGTTCACAGAAACTAGTGTTGAGCAATTAACTATTTTCAAATCAAAATTGCGATTTGAAAGAACGTGATTAACTAATCGTGAAGATGGCGATTAAAATGTAGGTTAATTATACAGCGCATCGGACCCCCCCTTTTTTTCTAACAGTCATCCAGTTACAGATTCATTCTGTCGTCATCTTTGTGTGACAGATCTGCTCGCCAATCACAAGCGCCGTGCGCCTCCTGTTACGGTCTTACGTGCCAATAGTGGGGACAGAGCATGTACATTTTACAAAGACAAACGAAACTAGAGGAAAATGGGATAATGGTGCCAGCTGAACCGACATACTCAGCGCCTGTGCCTCACTTTTGTCCAGTGTGAACTTACACTGAAGTATTTTGGCAGCAGCACATTTAGCCCAAATGTTGTTATCATGTTGTTTATTTGTCATGTTGTGTACTTCAACTACGGAAAACAGCTCTCTGTGAGCCCGTTCCGTTCAGCTCTGTGTAGGTTAATGTTGCATATCCACATGGAGCATTTCAGAATAAGAGCATTTTGCTGACTTGTTCAGATTTTGCTTATTTCTTCAATTCTACTTGATTTTTTGTGCTTCTGCTATATTTAAGTAGGCTACGTAGTTAAATTATTTCTTTTTGTGTGTGTTTGATCTGTGTTTATTATTGATGTATGATCGGCAGTCTGCAAAGGTTGTTTTATTTTGAAAATCAATGGGATTCTCGTTACCGTTATGTGTCTGACTTCCTGCCTGGTTCATCTGCTCTGTGCTGCCTGACGTGGCTTCTGTCAAAAATAGACTGGCAGTGAATATTAAATTTTAGCAAAACTTCAATTATAAAAAAAATTGCTAATTGTAACCGTAATTGCAATATCTGGCAGAAAAATTGCACTTAGATTTTTTTCTCCAAATTGTTCAGCCCTAACAGAAACTGGAGATGATTTACAGAATATTAAGCCTTTCAGTCCAGGAAGTTTCTGTTGCAATCACCTAGGGCTGAAACGATTCATTGATTAAATTGATTACCAAAAATCATTGACGCAAATTGCATCGATGCTTCGTTTAATCCATATAACTATGTAGCACACCGTTTCGCATTTTTACTGTCGCACTTCGCGCTTACGCTGCGTGAACTCGACATGATAATGATGGTGCTGTTTGCAAAGTGGAGCAAGAGAGAAAATAGTGAGGGACAAAGAAAAAAGTGTCCAAACCGTGGAATTATTTCAAGCTAAAAGAAAACTCTGTAATGTTACAGTTCGTCCACCATAAAACGAAACTTATGTTGCCTACCACAACAGCACAATGGCATCTGATCAGAAAGCACCCGGTCTAAGTCCATGGAGCGGACCACAGACAAGTTAACAGCAACTTTAGCATTTAACTGAAATCATGATTGATTGATGAGTTGAAGGCTATCAAAAGTAAGCCGCAATCCTCAGCTGTAAATGTCCACGTATATTTGTTGTTCTCCACCTGGTTGGGTTGTGAGTTTGGGTTGGTTGTAACGTCACATACACAGCTAATCCCGTTATTGGGAGAGCGGTGCCGCTGCCACCACCAAGCGAAAGTACCTCTTAAAGAGGTGGTTTCATGCTCATTTTCAGGTTCAAAATTTTATTTAGGGGTTGTACCGGAACAGGTTTACAGGTTTCCTTTTCAAAAAACACCATATTGTTGTCATACTGCACAATGCTGCAGCTCCTTTTTTCACCCTGTGTTTTGAATACTTCATTTTAGCTATAGATTGATGCATGTAGCTTCTAAATGATCTTTGTTGGGAGTTTTACATGCGCAGTTCCTAGTTAAGCCAATCAGAAGCAGAGTAGGGCGGGTCAGCTGGTAAAAATTGCTTTGGTTCAGCTGTATATCCCCTTACCTGCTTAGCAACATGGACTGGAGCAAGAGTTTCAGAGTGGTTAATCTGTAACAAAAGCATCTTTCATCCATAAAGTTTTAACTTAGCTCTGTCTCTACATCACAGTAACAACTTTATGTCCATTGACTGCCTGGAGGGTAGCTAGTGTTTGGAAGGGGGGTGAGAGGTGTGTGCTGCAGCTCAGTGTTTTCTGTCTGTGTTTTTGAGGGCGTATTGGACTAGCCGCTTGGCGAGCGTTATGACGCGCTTTTTGCTTTAGGGATGAAAGCAAAATGCGCGTGTCTGGACTACAAATGAGCTGTTTTTAAGCAGTATTTTCTGTGAGAGATGGATCCTTTGAGTTGGATTTGGGCTTTGCAAACCTTACATTAAATGCACAAAAAAGATATAAATGGGAAAAGAGAGGAAATACCACCGCTTTAAACGATGAATCAATGAAACATGTAGAAGTTTTGAGTACTAAAATCATTCTTAGCTGCAGAACTACAATCACCCCTGTCCATTCATTAAATTATCTGTTTTTTGTAAGAATATGGACAATTAATGATGAACAGGCCTCCCTGCAGGCTGACAGAGCTGCATCGCATTACCTACTTAATTGCTTGGTATAATAAATTACTCAAATATAACCAGCTGATTCAGCACAGTTTTGCACTGGTAGCATGTAAATTACTATGTGTGTAGCTGGTGATAGAGAAAGACGCAACAGAAAATTATCTTAATATACATTTTAATAGTGGCGTTGTCACTGCTGAAACCAAAGTTAAGTTACTGTTGAAGCAAAATCTCAATGCACATTTATTAAAACTAATTATCTTCGCTTATCTCCATGTTTTAATTTTATTGGCTAAATGTGTCGTCCAAGCAGTGTCCACATCACATGACTGCTTTATTTATGTTTCAGTCAGCCAGTTTATGACATTTCAACAGGACAGCCAAATGATAAAACCACCAAAGAAATGGAAAACTGCAGTTTTTATGAAACAGTTGTTCTTTGAGTCTGACTAAAAGTAGTCCCTACTAAAAGTCCGGAGAAGTGCTGAAACTTCCGTGTGATAGTTTTACATCCTCTTCACTGATGTCAAAAAGATGCAGTGTTTTATTTTATTTTTTTAAAAACTACACCACAATTGTTCAGAAATATAGGAACCGCAGATGGAAAAATCTGAACCAAGTCCAGTGCACACCAGTAGCTATTTCCTTGCACTAATTCAGAATAATGTGTCAGCCACTGCAAGGACACTTTTGATTTGACCTGGAGTGTTTGTGTGCTTTGTGAACATGCAAAGAACACCTTGATGTCCACATATTATAAGGAGGGTTCTGAAATACATGTAGATTCACCTTTTGCTGTCATTTTCATGCAATTGTTATTTGTAAAGGGCGGTCAAGGATGACAATCTTAACATTCCCAGAACACAAAGGTGAAGTCATCAACAGGAAATGAAGGCGCTCCAGATTCCAGCAGTTTGAGATGTTTGCTTTTGAAAGACGATGGTGATACAGTGAGGCTAGCAGAAAACAGAAGTGACAGCGAGGTGATTAACTGTCAGCGCTGAAGTGATGGTATGTTTTCACACCAGCAGTTAGACTCAACTTTAGACTGGAGTTAATATTTTCCTCGTCTTGCACTACATACCACACAGGGGCGTGTTCCTTTTGTTCAGACACTGGAAGTGTTGATTGTCAAAAAATGTCATACACATACCTCATATGTCATACTTGGCACATGAAGTAATGCAAGGTTGTGATATTGCAATGCTGTTACCTTTTGACCAGAAGCCTTATTTGTTTGCATATTTGCAGTCCTCAAAAAATAGTCAGCTTCTATATTGTTTCATCTTCGCTGTCTGTAAATTAAGCTGGTCTCAAACTGCTTCAGTGGCAGCTTTTCTGTCCATCCTCTTTGAAAGATTTGCTGACACATTTCTCTGTTTTCTAACATGCTATTCCTTTTATAGTTACTTGGTTTGATTTGTTTGGGTTTGACTGAAATCTTGTAGTTTAATGGTCCGTATGTTTAAAATACGCAGGTCCAACCCATGTGCTTGACTTTAAACAGAATGTGTGCCCAGACAGTGACACGGTGGGTGTGGTTCATTACAGTTTTGACTTGACGCTTGGCTGTTGCATTCTCAAACAAAATATTAAAAACAGATAACCTGCTAGGATTCATCAGGAAATTAAATGTCTCTCAAAGTGCCATTACTGTAAGGGGCCCTTTTATTGTACAGTTCCTGCTGCTACACAAAAACAAGAGAATCAATGGGAGGAAGACGCACAACTATTAACCATCAGTGGGCAGATTTATAGATACTCTGCTGCTGCAGCCCATTCCAGCAAGACACAACCACATTTTGTGCTGAGCCAATTATCCTGATTGTGCAAACATTTTGCTCAATACTGAAGCCACAAATGACATTTGCATAGAGGAGAGTCTAACACATTAAAGGATACACGCAGCAATGACAGCTGCCAGCAGCACAGAGGGAAGTATCAATATATAGTAGATGACCTCGTTTCACACGCAGCAGGTGTACAAATTGATGTAGAAGGTGCATGCCTTTTTTTAATTGATATTTTATATCTACAGTTATAGTAAGAGACATTTTTAGCTTCAGTGCCATTGTTTTTTTGTTTTTTTTGTGGTGTTGTACTGCTGTCACCCTGAACCACAGCAGAGTAGTTGGTCAACAGCCAGAAACCCCCTACGTGGCGTAATCCATACACAGTGCGAGGTAAGCAGACATTTAGACTGCGGTTGGTTGGTGATAGGTGGGTTTCTGTTGAACAGTTTGTCTACTATGTCAAAGTGTCTAGTATGCAAATAAATAAGTAAATAAATTCAGCAGTATGGTATCTATGTGCCAGGTAGGTCAATCTTGCATCTGCAGCCTTCATGTCTTGAATACATCAGAAGTGTGTCCCTAAGCTGCTTTGCTTTTTTCTGCATACAAAAGCAAGAGTGAAAAGGAGGAATCTTCCGTTTATGGCAATGTCACTCCTGCACCATCAGCTAAAATGAGGAATGTGTGAATTTTCCTTCATTGCAGCTTCCTGGAGTGTTTCCAGTCCTCACTTTTCCTACAGTGCTCCTTACCCATGCAGCAAATCTCATGCCTAACACACATCTCCTGTGCATGTGCCTTGTAGTTTTGTCACTTTGTTGCAGTTCTCTAGAAGGAGGTAAATTGGCTTTGGCTGTACCTTGAATTTAGTTGTCTGGCAGAGATTTACTAAGGCTGGTCCCAGTAGACTAAGAGGCTTATTGTAGCTCACAGTTAGTATTCTAGTGCCTACCTGCTAGTGAAGGGCTTTTTATGACTTTGATGCAGAGTAAAAATAGACTTTATCACAGTATTTGTTAGCTGCATTTATGGTGCTTGATTTGGTTAAGTTAAAATGAACCCTGATGCGTATGTCCGGTTAGTACATTTGGGCAGGTGTGAGACATGTCAGTCGAACTCTGGTGTGGACCAACCAACCGCACCTTTTTAGAAGAAGTGGTCTCTGTATGGTCACGAACAAACTCTAAAGTGGTTCGTTTGTAGTGGGAACATGATCCAGTCTTGATCTAACCCATCTACCATTAACTTAGCATTCTTACCAATGCTCTGTAACATTAGCTCTTTTTCTGCTCTTGTCGTCTTACAGCAGCACATCTTTGCAAAGTTTAAAGGAGCATAGTATTTTCAAGATGTTTCCTCAAAGTGTGTTTAGTATTCTGCTGATATAGTTTTCTGGTATGTTACCCGGATAATTACCAAGGTTACGAGTAAATGCTACATGTTAAACTACGTGATGTTTCTCTTCACAGAATTATAGACTGGTCCAGAAACCAGGACTTCTAGCTGTATTTACTTTCTTGCTGACACCTCTGACCAATAATAACATTGAATGTTCTCACATGGTTTGTACTCACGCATTTTGGCTTGCTTGAATTTTTGTGTGCAAAAAGAGACCAAACCAAGGGGGAAAAGTTTACAAACTCAACAGCTGATTTGGACCAGACGAGAGGTGTAAAAATATGCCCTTATTATTCCTCACATCAGCACTCCACTTCTGACAATAAATTCATTTTCACACTAATCCTAATAAATGTTTTGCTGACACAAACGTTCATAATGATTTTATTGTGTTAATGAGCCCATAGAGGTCAGGGGAATTTTACATTAGCACAGGCGTACTCGAGCCCGCTCGGCTGTGTCCTGTTTTTCTTCTCAATTGGCGACCTGGGAGGAGAAGTACGTTGCTCCAAGAATGTGGGTCAACACTTGTATGTTCACGGAGAAAGGAATTTGCAGCAAGAGCTCTCAGACCAGACTGGTGACATGACAGATTATAAATGCAGCAAGGAGCTGAAAACCAAATGAAAGAGTGGTTTATGATTGAAAAGGTGTTTGTTTTTTAAATGAAATGTCTGATACATGGGTTTATGCTGTCAAAGCTTTGTGTTAGAAAATAAAGTAAATATTTTGTGCTGCTGTTGTTATTTCCATTGTTGACAGATCCATCAGCCATTTTGTCTGCGTGTAAACTGGAGCAGATATTGATGCAGTACTCCATTAGCCTATAAACATTTTCTTCTCCACCCTCTCTTCATGTTATCTGTCATGCATACCTAATGCTGACTTTCCACTCCTCTTCTTTCCAGATGCAGTGTAGACTTGGCTGGTGACTGGTCTGCAGGCTCTTCACTTCTCTTGTCCCTGGAGTCAGCCAGTTGGGGG
This sequence comes from Lepomis gibbosus, assembly GCA_029875015.1. Lineage (NCBI taxonomy): Eukaryota > Metazoa > Chordata > Actinopteri > Centrarchiformes > Centrarchidae > Lepomis > Lepomis gibbosus. The sequence continues at coordinate 13,408 of JAPMOB010245408.1, forward strand.
GCAGATTCCTGCGATCCCCTTCTCTCAGTCTTGCGTCTTTTTTGTCTGGACAAAACCAACCGCCCGCCACTGGAGTACACAGCTCGTCTTCGCCCGTGTTGCTTGGATCAGCACAGCTCATCTCCTGACTGAGGAGAGCGCAGCAGCTGCACAAGATTCACCTTCTACCTTCAACTGATCCCTCCCGACCCCGCCCACACTGCCCCGTCATCATGGTGCTGTCACAACGGCAACGAGATGAACTGTAAGTCGCAACACGCCTGTCATTTGGCGCAGAGATGAATATGTGGGATTAAAATGCATGGATTTTTATACTGCGGTAGTTGCACATCTGTTGCTGTTATATCATGTGGCGAGACATGTTTCATTCCACTTTCATACACTCACACAGCCGCCCAATACAACCACATTCATCTGATGTTGCTGTGCAAGGAATGAATGAGAAGGCCTTTTCTTCAAGGGCTGCAGCTAAGAATTTGTTCTTTTCAAAGAATCTGTTCATTTTCTTGATCCGTGTGCTGTCTTCCGTGTTATTCTGACTCTTGTCTAATTAGATGTGAGGGAGCTAAGCGGAGCTCATCTGAATCAGATGCTTCTCAAAGCTGCCCAGTGACATGAGTGCCACTTACAGTATCAAAGAACCTTATGAATGGCTTAATGTGGGCCGGTTTTAATGAGCTCTATACCTGTCCAAGAAAAAGAGACTGCACTGCCAAACCATTGAAATAAGATCTATAAATTGTGTTTTTATATGACAATATACTGGTCTTAAGGATGAGTATTGAGTAATAGCCTCGGTCAAAGACATTTTATAGAGGTGGCACGCCACTTAGTCTCATCCTCAATACAACTCTATGGGGAAAGCCTGTAACAGCAAAGATGGTGGTTATCTCGCCCCCTCCCTCTAGAAAGCCAGTCGTCTGCTTTTTAAACCTTATATTGAGGTACTTGTCAAACTTTTTCAGCAATTTGACCAATGAAAGTGCAGTAATGGCTCTCTCCCCATTCATTCATCCATTCCTGGTCTTGTTAGTCTGAAATAGCTGCATGCAGGCGTTGCCAAGATGGGTGCCGAGTGTCATGACCTGCCTATTCATAGTTTTTAGTCACGTGACGTGTGGTGACCTGGAGGGCTAAACAACATACCAACACAGCGGCTCACAGTGCGGCTCCCCCCTGTAGGGACACTGCAGAAGCAGTTGAAATTTTATTTGGATCACCTCTCAACTTAAAAAAAAGATAGATATGGACACAAACTGCAAGTGTTGGGCACTTATTGCGATGCATGTACAGCACCCACTGCCATATTTCCGCCATTAAAAACCGGCAGGTCCGTGCTGCCACTCGACTGCAGTAATGCTTGCGTTTACCTTGTGGGGAATCCCTCACCTAACACAGCCCAGGCTTGTCTCTTCCTTGATTATTACGTGTAAAAGCTTAACCATACAGCATTTTGGCAACACAAAAAGTAACAAACTCAAAATAACAGTGTATCACTTGCTTCCTGGTTGGCGGGCTGCAGAAAATTATGTTTAGGTTCCTGAGCTCCCCTGGGGTCTTGTAGCACAAATGTACTGATCCTCCATCTACATGACCTACACCTGAAAATGTTTAGTTTTCACTGTTTGCCCAGTGTGACCTTAGGGAAAGCTTAGACTGCCACCTTTGCCCTCAAATACATGAAGGAGGGGTGGGAAAAAGGGATCGGAAGTTTTGTACCAAGCTTCATGGGCTTGCTCTGTGCACGCTGTCAGTACTTGGAGTTATTCCTCAGTGAAGCAATGTGCCCAAGATGTCTTAATCTGCCTACTAAAGTACAGAACTACAAAGTATATATTCATAGTTTGACATGCGCAGTGACTTGGAGGGCAAACAGCGGACCAACATAGCGGCTCACAGCACGACTCCCCTGTAGAGACGCCGCAAAAGCAGTCAAATTTTATTTGGATCACCTCTCAACTTAAGAAAAAGAAAGATATGAACACAAACTGCAAGTGTTGGGTATATCTGATCCATAGAACGTTACAGCATCCACTGCCGCATTTCTATCGTTAAAATCCGCAAGGTCCCTGTCACCGCTCGGACTGCAGTAATGTTTAGCATACTTTTACCTGCTGGGGAATCCCTCACCTAACACAGCCCAGGCTTGTCTCCTCCTCGATTAGTAAATCCGAAAGCATAACAACCATACAGCATTTTAGCAACGCAAAAAGTAACTCATAGTAACAGTGTATCACTTGCATATTGGTTGGCAGGCAGCGGAAATTAATGGCTTTTTGCCCTCCAAGGGGGCATTTTCCTTTGAGTGTGACGTCACGCGAAAACTATGAATTAAGTAAGTGGGATAAGTAAGAGAGACTGTGATAATGAGGGGAACTGTAATTTGGCCCTGCTGAGTCTGTGGGCTTGGTAATTAACCCCTGAGGCGGAGGGTGGGATAAAAAGTTAAGGCAGCTTGATGTGAGATTCAAGGTCATGTGAAGGAGATGAGAGGATCTCACTCTGAGCTTTAGAATCCCCCTCAACTTAAGAAGTATGTTTAAAATGACATATTTTTAAAATAAGGTTATGATGGAGATACTTTCCTCCAGCTTGAAATTAGATGACGGCCCTGTTGACTGTTGCTTTTGCCCATGTCTTGTTGAGAAATGCATCATCCTTCACATGACAAGACTCTTAACATTCCTGACTGTGTTTCTGTGTTTTTAGATTAACGCTGTGGGAGGGGTCTGTTGGTATGGAGAGATGTATTGGAATGCTAATCTTTCAAGCCATTTGCTATTCAGAGGACACTGGGACCCCCCTCCCATGCGCCTCTTTTCTCCTCTGTTGCACAAGCCTCTGGCCCCGTAGCTTACAGGAAGCTGGTGTGGGACCATCACACCACTTCAAACATCTATTGCTTTCTACTCGTTGGAGATGCTGCTCAGCTGAGTTGGTGCGTTCATTGAGTTTGAAGTCCCCCTAAGATCAAAAGTGGCAGCTTAATTTTGGGAAGCCTGTTTGGAAACCCAGCGGCGTACTTTTTATCATCCAGTGTGGTAGAGGGGGTTATGGGAACAGTGACCGGTTGACTGTCTGCTATTCACGCTAATTTTTCGTTGGGCCCCCCTCCTTTCTTTGTCTTTGTCACAGCTTTGTTTACTGTCAGGCAGCCAACAAGTAGATTTTGTTCTCATTTGATTCAGGCTTCCTCTTCCACATTTTTTAGCTGTCAAATCTGCATTAACTTTACTGTGTGTGCTATCAGAGCCAATGTTTTTGACTTTAAATTTGAAAAAACAAGTGAAATCTGAAAAAACGGGAAAACAAGAGAAGGCTTGTTTTTGTCTGCCTTTTCGACATTGACCTTCTCTTTTATTTCGACCAGAAAGACGTTTTTATTACCTCGGTGTGGAACAACATATTCTAAAAGAGAAATAATCTTTGTCCTTTAAACTGGTGTTATTTTGTCAGCACCGCAGTCAGATGCTGTGATTGCGTAGCATCTTCAAAACAACTTTATTTTTATGAGCATAGCCAATGAAAAGCGCATTTGTGTTTTCTTTCCAGGGTCAGGGGATTTGTTCCCTCTGGCGTGTGTAAAAATAGATACAGAACACAAACTATCTGCTCCCCTGAAAGACCTGGAGGCACCAATGTGCAGATGGGCCTTTTGCTTTTGAACACACTCTTTGCTTTGCAAAGAAAATGCCCTCTACCTTCCCCATGACTTAGACTACAACATGGTTCATGTGATTTTTGTCCTTTTTCCATCTGCCTCCTGGCTGTAAATTGTGGTGACATAACAGATTAAATACCAATACTTCTGCTATTCAAAAGACATGAAGTTGACAAGCTACAATGAAAGACTGAAGTATATTAAAGTAGTCAAAGCTGTGGTTTACACTCGCAGTGGACATCTGTTTCACTAAGCCACACCCCGAATATGCAAGCTGTCCAATCACAGCGCAGTATACGAGGGCTGACACTTTCATGATGGACTGCTATGCTAAAGGAGTCATTTTCTAGCTTTTTTTGTTGACTTTTTCCAAGATATGGCCAAACACTGTTCCTGGGGCACTTGTAATAGTTACAGTCACTACCTAGAAAGGTTGAAAGGAGAAGAACGATTTATTCCCTTTCCAAAACCTAAAAAAAATCCTGAAAAATGTAGGCTGCCCATTGTTCCAAATGTAATGTTAGTTAGCTAACGCTACCTTACTACTGAATGTAATGTTATATAGGCCTACTGCTTTTTCTTTTTGATGATTTTAATAAAATTGACTTTTCCCATGTTTAGACATCATTGTCTTTTGTCTCAGTCGTCAGGTGATGCGGTGGTTAACTTTTACTCTGATTGGTAGGCTTTAGCTTTTATCAGTATTTTCTTCACGTCAGTTTGACAGCTTGAACCTTAGTCCTACATGCACAAGCATTCACAAGTCTTTTTTTCAACACTGATTGATTTGATGTCTTTTTGATTGCGTTGTTAGTTTTAAGTTGCCCGACTTGTGGATTGAAGGCCAAAGCTTATATCTTTTTTTATTAATAGCACTGATTGCATCAATTATTCCCTAGTTGGTTCCAGAGATGTAGGTATTTCATTTCATTATTTAAGGCCGTCATGTATCTGTGGTAGCACTTAAGTGTTTTGGTGTAAGAGGTGCCTCCTAAGGGGGATTGCATGCAGACATTTGTTGCTGGCACACACAGTCTGGCATGTTCTGTTCCCAAGCCTTTCTATTGGTGCTTAGCTTATTGAACATGGTACATCTGCAGGGGGTCTATCAGCAATACAGATCAGATTTTGCCTCAGGACTGACACACAGATGGATTGGCATGGTAGCAGTCTCTATGTTCTGGACCCATCGTCCCATATCAATCATTCCCAGTATAAAACAGATTTGGTTTTAGAAAGAGGACTCAGGAGTCTGCTAGATGTTGAAACTTGGAACCCGCTGCAAGTTTGAGTTTCCACTGATTGGCTGCTGTGTGTTCATCCTCATTCATTGTCAGGATTTCTTTTTACATGTTTAATAATACGTGTGAAAATGTATTATAGTGCTGCAGCGATCAGTCCAGTGATTAGTCTATCTAAAGGGATTGAAACTTGAAACAGATTTGTTACCTTAAAATTTTCTTGTACCAGTTTCTAAAATGTCTGGATATGATACTTTTCTTTGTCCTATATGATAGAAAACTGAATATCTTTGGATAGGGATGAAAATTTCATATCACGATTATAGTGACCAAAATGATCACCGTTATCATGGTATTGTGAAAATGTGCCAAAAAATATTAAAATGTACTGATACACACACTGAAACCATTTCAACAAGTTTTATATTGAAAACTACAAATACAATTGGCATTTTGTTTGCATAAAAAATAAAATAACAGCAAATACCTTTTTGTAAACATATGATAATCATCTAAGTGTGCATTATCAAGATTTATATTATATAGGTAATACAATGACCCCTGTGGACAATTACATGAAAACAAAAGTCTTTAGAAGACAGTGATGGTAACTGCAATGAGCCCAACAACTGACATAAATACAGAGGAGTCTGTAGCGTTTCTAGATATGCTGGTTGGTTGACTAAACTGCATAACGTGTTATCATGTGCAGTGGACGAATAGACTCTACCGACACACGACGCACACAGCAGCAGAACAACGTGTAGCGTTTTTACAAGAGCTGCAACACTGAGAGCTTCAGTTTACACGCTGCAACAGGTCAGGCAGACAAAGCAAACCTAAAAGTTAACTCACCTTGCGTTCACTACAAGGTTATTTTCTTCAATCAAGTTTCCCTCAGCGCCCTCATAAAAACTAAAATACGACCGGATTTCAGAGAAACTGAAAAATTTCAGCAGCGGAGCGTTTTGATACATGTCTTTTAATGTGTTGTTAAGTTGTCATTTTGTGTGCTAAAACTACGGATAACAGCTCTCTGTGCGTGCTAATGTTACATCTGCATGGGGCATTCCAGAATAAGAGCGTTTTGTCTGATTTTGCTGACTTGTTCAGATTTTGCTTATTGTTCAGTTGTACTTGATTTTTTTTTTTTTGCTTCTACTATGGTTAAGTAGGCTATGTAGTTAAATTGTTTCTGTTTTTTTCTCAGTTTAACTGTTTTTTATTGTTACAATCTGGAGTCTGCAAAGGGTGTATATGTTGTTGTTTGTTTTGAAGATTGACCAGATTCTCGTTGCCGTTATGTGTCTGACTTCCTGCCTGTTTCCTCTGTTCTGTGCTGCTTGACATGGCTTCTGTCAAAAATCGACTGGCAGCGAATATTGAACTTTAGCAAAACTTCAATAAAAGAAATTGCAAATCGAATTTTAATCGCAATATCTGGCAGAAAAATAGCAATTAGATTTTTTTCCACAAATCTATCAGCCCTAATTTGAATTAAAATGACAGGTAATAGTGAAAACGTGCTATGTAGCACCACAAAAGGGACAAAGGAACTGATGTATAACACCTTCATGCAGCGTCCTATGCGCATAGCCAATTCACAGCCGCACTGGCAGAGCTCCACAATATTCACCGCGGCTGCCTCACACCCCAATGCGCTGCACGTGCGAGGGCCCACCCATCACTGCTTGCCTCTGTCAAAATAACGGACAACGTCAAACATAGCCTCTGGTATTGACCTGAAACCATACTGCGCACATGCAGCTTCTCCATAGTGAAGAAAAGTCACTGTTTTTTATTAAGTCTTCCTCTTCTTTGGATCCCAGTTAGAGGAAGTTTCCCTTTTTGTGAAGTTTTCTTCTGGCTTAAAGGTTGATCCCCGCTGCAGTGCTGGTTACTAATGTGAATGAAAGCTGCTTTTTTCCTTCACAACCTACCTGTTTCACATTAAAATTAACATACATTATGATAATCACCCCTCTAAGAAGCTGTGAGATGATTGAAAGTTTTGAATCAAATAAAGGGCAGAAAACTTTTATAGATGAATCAAATTTTCTCTTTAATTTTTTTGACATTATGTGGTGGATTAATTGTCTGGTTAATCTAGATAGTGATTGCCTTCAGGCGACATGTTTCATGTCATAGCCTGGGGCTCCTTCTCATAAATGAGCAACAGAAGCAATAGATTTGTTACAGTTTTCATGGAGATTCAACTGTAACTGCGCAATTATACAGTCCTGTCATCTGATTTTTGCGGAGTATTTCTGCTCATGAGTTCTCGAAGAAGTTATCAGCTGGTCAGTACTCAGCTGTTAAGACAGAGAAATAAGCTTCATCTTTTTTAGCTCCCTGCAGACCTACTTCTGCTTTGTTACTTCCACACAGTGAATCTTTCAGCCCAGTTAGTGGTTTTACCTGTAAATTGCAGAGCTTTCATTTTATACTAATCACAGCAGCTGAGTGTTTGAAGTTTAACAATTGTTATGAAGTCACACACTTTGCACAGTTAGCTCAGTCTTTAAGATGCAAACATGAAATCAGCTGTTTAGGCCTTATTTTTCTTGAGCGGTACTGCTATGCATAGCTGGAGACTGTACTGCTTGAATATGTCTATTTAGCAGAGATCATTTTTTCATCACTATAAAGAACTGGCCTATTGAACTCTGCTGATTGTACAGTGGGCTTTATCTCAAACAGTATATGTCTGAAGGTGTGGGCACTGGGAACAAACGTTCTACTGTGTGACATAATCTGTAGAAAAGTGAATTTTATAACTGCCGAGGGTCCTTTCAGAGTGTAGACTTGCGCTTCTTCCTATTAAACATTCATCAGCAGTTTTGAAAGATTGAACAGGTTCATTTATCGTCTGGTCCAGAGACGCTCCATTTTGTAAGGGTTATTCCTATAGACAGATATATGGCACAGGGCAAAGGCCTGGCTAGGCAAGCAAAATTCTCCTTCCTCTCAGATTTATTAGAGCGTCTGTAGCTGAAGAGAGCGCTGTATGCACTGTGAAGGCTAGTGTTTCTTTAACATTAAGGCAGAGTGGGTGGGTGTGTCTGTAATGAAATGTATCATAAGTGGTGCGTTGACAAGAGCGCTAGTGTCTTTGCTGGATGCTTCAAAAAAGCAGTAATTATTGGCCATTTCAGTGTAAGAACATTTTATGAGCTTCGGGTCTAGGCACAGACACTTAAGCTGTAGCATTGAAATTATATTCGTGCGGCTGTTATAGACTTTTCAAATGCTATTTTCCAAATAGTTCTCTAATATACTGAAATTTAATTGGGGCATTTCCTGTCTGCTCGGCGGCATTTCAAGGCTACCAAGCCGACCAGTCACAGCTCTTATGGTCCGCGCAACCCGATGTATGGTTACATTTTTGAGGAGGTCACATCAGGCTACGGCGTAGGGTACGGGGCTATGCGTGTAGGCTACATCGTCGTTTCAACACAGAAGTATAAATCAGGCTTTAGTTTACTATGTTTGTTTAGCTCGGGTCCTAGGTGCCTAAAGGATCATGATAATGCTATTTGATCCCACAAACAATCAACAGCCATCTGTGAGCCAAGATAACTTAATATTGCTATTTGACATAACTTCCGACCACACCAAATCCAAAAAAAGAGTTCTGTCCTAAGGCATTTCTGACTCTGAGAAAGACTGTAAAATCCCCCTACTGTATCTCTGAACACTTTTAGGATATTATATCATACACATTTAGGATATTCTGTGTCATGTCATTTTAATATCTAATAATTTTTTACTGAGACTCACCTGGAACAGTTTGGAGCCCACCTGGGGGAGTCCACCTCCCACTATGAAAATCTCTGTACTAGAAAACTGGACTAGATGATGGACAAATAAAATATGTACATTTGAGATGTACAGAAGTGGCAATCCTTCATGTTGTGCTTGTAAAGTAGTCAGCTTAGGTCGGTGGCAGTAGTAGCATCAATGAGGATAACGGCTGCTCTCGTGATCACACACAGGTCTTTGTGATGTGAAAGTTATTGATTCCACTTTTTCAAACTGCAGCGAAGAAACCAATACAGGAACCGAGACAGGAGCTGAATTTACTGATATCTGAAGAAATGCTAATCCAACACATCTGTGTAGCAGTGTCCATGTTGATTCCTAATTAAGAGCACGTGAACACACACTAAAGTTGGAAGAACGACAAAGCACCTCGGGAAATGGGACCATCCGAGGAACACACGAATGCACTGTGAGCCACTGATTTCAATTCGCGACCCTTACCACTAGATGCCACTAAAATAAACACACAGAACCTTTAAATTACTATTACAGAGAAAATGTTGTTCAGCTCTGCTGTTGGCTTTGTTCAAAAAGCACAAACATGGGCTAATGTTGGAGTATAATACAAAGACTATGTCCAATTGAAACTGAACGGCCCAGCCACCATTAGGTGCATCTTATCCTGTGTTTGTATTATGCAGCACACTTCAAACAACTTAACAGTTAAATGTGGCGGTTACTAAAACTGGTCACAGTTTATTATTTACACAGAGTGAGGTCTAAGAAAAGTTGGAGGCTATGTTAGTAAGAGTTGCTCATCTCTGAAGTGAATATCATGGAGGAAGTGATGTCACTGGCAGACATGCTGGATGGCTGACTCACCTCTGTTCTCAGAAGGGTGAGGTCATGCATCTCATCCCTGTCTATCTGTTTGTGTCNCCCCCCCATTAAGGGTTTATGGTACATGAGAGAGTAGTTTTGCGCCAGAGGTCTAACCACAGCTCTGATAAAGCCACTGAATGAGTTTTTGTGAGTACAGGGAGACAGGCCATTTGATCTCTTTAAAACAGACCACAGCTACAATATGGGCTTTCAGGTCTTCTTTTGTTCTTGATTCCCCTTTTTTATCTGTCCTCTCTGTCCATGTACTCGCCCTGCCCTCTTTCTCACTATCTCCCCATCACATCATCTAGCTGTGGGCTGCTAGTAACCATGGAAACCAGCCAGTTTGTTCTCCTTCTGTCGACATTAATACATATCTTTTCACTGGCTTCTTTCCCCCTTTTCTTTGGGGACTGGACATATTGAAAACTGCATGCTGGTGTGTGGTTTTATTTTTTATTTTTCGACATTGATATGGTGAAGTGGGGATCAGGGGAGTGGTAGATACAGCTGTTTAGCTAGTGCAAATATTCAAAACAATATACATCCAGATAAACTTGCTTTGTGGTGTGGCTGTGCTGTTTTGTACAAATTGTCGGCTCTATTGTTCTTGCACCATGCATGCAATCACTTTAAATATATTAAATATAATTCATGTGTACCACCTCATACCCTAGAGCTACATAAATAAACTGCTCCACCGTGTGGTTTGCAAACAACAATGTGCAAAATAGAAAGTGAGGCATAAACCTAACATTGAAGTGACTTGTATACTGCCATGTTGTATACTACCACATGTTTCCCTTGTTTCTCACTCTTGTATTTGTGGTTACAGGCTTTTAAAGCATACTATAATATCTGTATATGACACTTACTGTTGTATGCTAAACTCTGTGAGGCTACTGGTCTCCTATTCATAGTTTTCACGTGACGTCACATTCCAAGGAAAACGCTCCTTTGGAGGGCAAAAAAGACGTTATTTTCCGCTGCCCACTAACCAGTGATGCACTATTACTTTGAGTTTCTTACTTTTGCGTTACCCAAATACTGGATGGTTGTTGTGCATTTGGATGCACTTATTGACGAGACAAGCCTGGGCTGTGTTACGTGAGGGATTCCTTTCAAGCTAAACGTAAACATTACCACAGTCGAGGGCTGGCAGGGACCTGGTGGTTTTTAATGGCGGAATATACAGCAGCAGGAGCTGTATTTGGATCGCAAGTGCCCAATACTTGCAATTTGTGTCCATATCTATATTTTTCTTGAGTTAAGAGGTGCAAAATAACATTTTAACTGCTGTTGGTCTCTACAAGGGAGTTGACTTGACTGAAAACTATGAATAGTTTTCCAAGACTGAAAGGAGACCGAAATAGAATACAGTTTGCTTGTATTTTCTATATAGCTATATTTACATTATCGAATCCCTACAGTGTGATTTGATTCCCTGCCCTTCATGTTCTGCATAAAAGATTTGACTAATGCAGAACCATTGAATGCCCTTCCATAATTTCCTCACTTTCATCTTTTTAATAGTGGCCGTTCAGCGTTTGGTGCGTTGTTGGTATTGGCAGTCAGGTGGTCTTCTGGATACTGTAGTCCTCTGAATTGGACCATAAATGGCTGGTGTGACACCTCATTGTTGAAGCACACCTGTTCATACACACTATACTGACACACCCACACCACATCAAAGCCTCCTCTGTGCCTCAGCTCCCCTCACCTGCTTATACACTTTCTCAGACATGCTGGCACACTCTGGCTCTGCCCTCTAGTTTTCTAGACCTGCGGCAGGCAGGCTGTCAGAGGAGTAGATAACCTCCTGCTAACCTTGAGCTGTAATAAAGCATGCTCCTGTTGTCATGGGGATTCAGGTGGGCACAGGGGGATGAGGGTTTCAGTGCTCAACGCTGACCGAGGGGTCGCAGGGGGCGCAGGCTGGGCTGACAGATTGTTCCCCTGCCCCCTTTATTTTGGCACCTCAAAGCCTTGCCTGCCTGACAGCTTGTCTGGCTTTTCCTGGCATTAGTGGTGGGGTTTGCTATGCGCAAACACAGGAGGGTTGGAATCAAGGAAATGTTGTATTACCATTAGAGGAAAATGGCATTTTTATCGGACATTCATGAATTCAGTGTCTTTGTTTGCTTTCTTTACATGAGTTTCCTTTATTTTTAAGTCTGGCATGTAATAGAAGAACTGAGTGCATAACCAGAAATGTTAAAACGAAAAGAAAAAAAAATCCAAAACTGACGCTGATGAAATTAGCCTAATAATAAATAACTGTTAACATGAGTTCTTGGGTCATTGCAACTGCAAGGTTAAGATTTTCGTTTTATAAAGGTGTTCCAGCTATTTAATTTATTCACAAGAGACATAATATAATTATTTTTTTTTTAAACGGTCAAAAGGACAAGATATCCTGACGTTTAGTTGTATTATGGGTCAAACTTCAAAGTGCCACAGCCAAAGAAAACATTATGCATCAGTTTTTCCAGACCGAGCAGTACTCCCCATGAATAGTGTTGACGTTTTTGGAGTTTACTTTTAAGTATGCCTTTTTAATTATCATTTATATTTAATACAGTCTAATCATAGTTTAAACATGCAGAACATAAATTCATAAAGTTTGAGATCCACCTGTCTCCTGTTGAATATTAGCTTAACCTCACGTAGCCTGAATAGTGAGAATCAGAGTAGGAAGAACCTCTATATGAGCCTGTGTTTGGCAGAATTATGGTTTCTCTTGAATTACTGACTTTGATTTCTGCCTATTTGGTTATTGCAAACCATTGTGTTTATTGTGACAACATATAGTACAACTAAACACAAAAATGTTAAAAACAAGTTTTTGTTTACATTTTTATTTAGAATAATTAAATTGGACAACAGATTTGTGTATATTTGTGTATTACCCTTCTTTGAATAGAATCACAAGGTTGCATGAACCATACACTAATTGGGAACATTTTGCACTAGAAAGGGGAAGTTTAAAAACTAATTTACTTTTCTGAACCCTCGTGAGCATCCAATTAGTTTGATTATAAAAGTCTGAACTACTGAGACCAATTGACTTGAACCTCATTAATAACTCTTGGTGAATTGAACTGCTGCTGAGGCTGCAGTCGTAAACCAGACGAGCATGTATCTGTGTGAGTGTGAATGTTAGCTGTATGTGGGTTTCCCTTATGGCAACCGAGGAGACAAACAGGAAAAGTGGCAGCGGCTTCCTTTCCTACCTGTCTAGTGTGTCCTATCTGGACATCTCTTTTCATGTATTAAAAATAGTAGGACAGTTACACATCTGCTGCTTTGCATGACAAGGAGATAGAACTGGAATAAAATCCAAGTATTCTGGAGATTATTCAGTTCACAGGGATTATACTGCTTCTCCATTGTTTGTCTGTCTTTCTTTCCCTGTGTGTGTGTATATATAGATGATGGTGGGATGTTCACTGACTCTCATTTTCCCCATATCTATACCATGGGGAGTCATCCATTCCCATTATTAGCCCACAGCAACAACAGCTCATTATAAAAACCAGACAGATGTGTTCTTGATTTGTGTCAAATGGACGAGGAGGGCTCTGCATGTGTTTGTGTGTGTGAGAGCAGAAGACTGTCTGTGAGGGTATTGTTATAGTTAGTGCAAAATGTTAGACTGCATTTATGCATGCAAAGCATTTTTATTATATAGCTAGACACTTGATAACACAGTCTGGATGTGTGAAAAGTATGTAAAATTTGCATCTTTGTATGACAGGTCTACTGAACATCCTCATTTTCTTTCTTTTGTTTTACAGTGTTGAATGCACCTCCATTACGCACGTTGTTTCCAGTGGCACTTTAACAACTATCTTGTCTGCTAATCGGGAGAACTAATTACTGGTCCTCTTTGTCTGTTTCAGAAATCGAGCGATAGCCGATTATCTACGTTCCAATGGATATGAAGAAGCATACTCCACTTTCAAGAAGGAGGCGGAATTAGATAATGTGAGTAAATTAAGGGTGGACACGTACATCCGCACAGCCAATCAGTCCAATTTATACAAACAATGTGCCTTGATTTTTTTTTTCCCCCCACTTTATTTTTCATTTTAGTCAACATGTTCATGACTGTGACCGGGAGCACCTGCACCCAATTATAGCGGTCTTTCTGATTAGGGGGTCTGTGCTGCATGCTCCTGCTAACTAATGTTGAAAAAAAGCTTTTTATCAGCTTTTAAATATTGCCTCTACAATAACATTGTAACATACTGTTTGCTTTTACATTATTGGCTTTGTTTTGTTGGGTTTGAATATGGATAAAATACTGTTTTCCCTATCCTTAAATTTTCTGGTATAACGCCAAAATGTAGGAGCATTCTGTTTTTGCCTTTAGCCACACTTAACACGGGCCATCTTTTGTCCTTTTGTACCTTTCCTTTTCTATTTGTCCCTTTCTTTAATTCCACTTTAGCAGTGTACAATCCATAAGTCCAGTGTTGTTGTTTTTGACCCCTGCAAATTGGATTTGAAACGAAACAATGACTATCAGGTTATTATCACAACATTAGCTTTAAGTTTAGGTGCTTACATCCACATCAGAGAAAAAGTGTAGTCCTTCAGATATACTCCCCCCACACTTGGGTTCACTCCATCAGGTTGTCGAGGGGGCTTTAGCTATTAATATGAACTTTATCATCTGTAACACATGCCTCGTCAGATTTAGGTCAGGTGATTTAATATTTTCTTAAAATGGGGGAAACTATCCAGAAATGTGTCTCCGATTCTGTGGACAACCTCAGTCACCCTTAAAGATGGAAGTCAGCTCTTAAACCTCATAGCCAGTGTATTATTTTATGTCATGTGCTGTGGTATAGAGCCAAAACGTTAATGAAAATGCGCTGTTGTCACCAGGCCTGGAAGATCAAATGATAGCGGTGTGAATGTTACGTATTTTAACAAATTGTGCTCCTAAAATTTGTTTCCTGCGACGAATAATAAAGTTTCAGCAGCTACAGTGCTCATGGGTAAGTTGTTAACTCACACTCCTGTTTGTAATGGTAATACAGATTCACCATAACCCACTTTCTTCTAAAACTCCATTTTATCTCACATTCTTTTCCTCTGCCTCTTTGTAGCACCTTTTCTTTCGCCTTGTGTTCATGTGACACCTCACCCCCTTCTCCTCTGTGTCTGTATACATTCGTCTTCCAGACATTTTCTCTGTGGCAGCCCTGTGGAAGCAGGCTAAATAATAGATGAATGGCACAGAGGGATAGGTGAACCCTGTTGGGTATTAACGCTCAGCCGCACACACACACACACACACACACACACACACACCTTTGCAGCACCATGTTAAACAACCAAATAATTTTCAACACCATTGCTCTGTGTGGTTAGGTTTAGTTCAGAGTGAATTTAATGTTCTCTACTGTGGCCCTTTGTGGCTACTTGAGTAGCAGTTTAAGGTTAAAGCTGTTTGCAGCCATTTGCTTTAGGGTCAAGCTTTAGTTTTTTTAAATTTGCCTCGTAAAAGAAATTGTGCCTACCTGCATGCACACATAAAACAAACACACACATGCATGGTTACTACTCACTGTCAAGAGACTGGCAGGCTGCAGTGGAGTCTGGCACGTGTGTGTGTGTGTGTGTGTGTGTGGCAGATGGCAGATTAGATGATGGCAGACGTATCCAAACTGCTCTCATTTCTGTTTTCTTTCTCCTCCATTTCGCTGCATTGCCTCAGTTCATGTCTTTGTCTTTTTATACTCCCCACGTTAGTCTGAGTAGTCACCTCTTGTCATTGAGAACTGTTAAATGTAGGCGTTGGTGGTGCCTGCAACTATCCA
>JAPMOB010245410.1:0-17665 GCA_029875015.1 Lepomis gibbosus
CTTTATGTCCACTGACTGTCTGGAGGGTAGCTAGTGTTTGGAAGGGAGAGGAGAGCTGTGTGCTGCAGCTCAGTGTTTTTTTCCACCGGTGTTTTTGAGGGCGTGTCTGACTTGCTGCCTGGCGAGCGTTATGACGCACATTTTGCTGTGATGTCACACAGGGATAAAATGGGAAGCGGCTGGACTACAAAGGAGCTGATATCAGGCAGAGCAGAGTTTTCTGTGTGAGGAACGCCTTTGGGCTTTTTTCACTTTGCAAACCTGTTACACGCACAAAAAAGTATAGAACTCAATAAAGGAGAGGGGAAAAGCCAAAAAGCATAATACCACCTCTTTAATTAAAAAGGATCAAAATCAAAGCAGCAGAATCAGAAAGATTGACTTTTTTTATTCCACACTTCCTTGTCAAAACCTGGCGCCTACATTACCCACAATGCAACATGATAGCAAACTGTTTGGTCGTAGATTATGCTAGTAGCCGTTAGCCTGCAGCAGAGACAGGCAGCGGGCTGCAGAGCTCTGGTGAGCTTACTTCTTTCCACACCAGCAGATTTGTTTCAGTTTCAGACTTACAGTCTTTAACTGACTCATGTGACTCACTTTATCAGACTTCCCGCAGCTTCCTCTGAGACAACAGAAGTGTCATACTACTTTTTGAAATATGCAGTAGTACTCATCAGGCGCTGATGTGTCTTCCACTTTCAGTTTGACATTTACTAATGAATATTTAATGTTATAGAGAAATGATCTCAAGATCTGAAAACCACATTTTCAGGGGCTCTAAATCAATAACACACGGTTTGCAAATGGATTACAGTCAGGTGTTTACCTGCGCTTAAGTAATCGGGTTGCTTTCTGCAGCAACTTGATTTCTTAAACGTTACGTGGACAAGAAATCTGGTTTTCATGAGCAGGGTGGGGGATGAGAGAAATCTGATTCCCGGCTGGATTCTTCTGGAGAAAGTCGACTTCTTGACCATGTATACATGTAAGTGGGTTTTGTGCTTTACAGAGACTTCAGACAGGGAAAGTATTACTGTGCATCTTTGTTTTCTTAATAATAATAATTCAATAATAATTTTAAAAACTTAAAAATTTAACTGTATAATTCAGGTAAAGACATGCACACTCAATAAAAGTCAGGAAGCAGCGTATTCTATCAGTACAATACTTAAATATTAAAGTAAAGGTTGTAAAGTAAGGTCTGATTACTGACTCGCTGCTTGTTTACACCAGGTTAACACGTGTGAACACATTGTCAAATTACTGTAGGAGAGTAACCTGATTTCTCCGAGTCATCCTGTTACTTAAGTGCAGGTAAAGAGACCGTCTGATTATAGCTCTCGCTCGCAGGTGACTCCTCTGTAAGATAGATAATCCTCCCGTCAGCTGGTGCCTCCACTTCAAAAACGTTTTCTGGCAGCTTTGGTTAGTACAGAGTTTTCATGTGAGAGTGGCTTTTTTACTTTTCTGAAAGCTGTAAGAATACCGTCTATTCACTTGGACACCTTTCACGTGCTGTTTGGCTTGTAAAGCAGTTTGGTTACCTGCAGCCAGGGGTGGCTCAGAGATTTGTCCACGCTGTAGCGCTTCCTCATCTTCACCTGCAGCAGGTTATTAATGACGTCTGTGGCTGTGAGGAAGAACAAACACTCGCTGTCAACATCTGCACAGAAAATCTGCTTTGAATCTGAAGTTTGTCCATCAGACCCGTAAAAAAACAAAAAACAGGTTCAGATAAAAAATAAAACAGCATTTAAAAAAGGCAAATCCTGTTCGTTTTTACACACAGCTGTACCTTAAAATGTGTCTGCTGTGTAAACTGCATGTATACACAAAACATTTTAAGCCTTTTCCACACTGACGACATTTGATTCTGTTAAATTCTTAAATCTTATGAACCTAAATTTCCACAAAATTACAAAACTCACGGCCTCACAGCATGTCTGCATTCTACAACTGCAGCTTCACCTCAAAAACAATAGTTCACATGTTTACATGTTCATCTTTTAATTCAAAACGTTGTAAGGTGTCGGCTCAATTTTACTGTAAATCTGAACTTGTTCTTGGTCTTATTATTTTTTACAGGACAATATCTACTGCTGAACCACTGGTCCTCAAGAACACTTGCATTTATTTGGGGCTGCAATAATTTTCATTATTATCTAGAGAGCAGTATCTGGGTTAAATCACTTGGGCTATAAAATGTCAGAAAACAGTGAAAAATGCAAATCAAATTTTCCCACACTTCTTGCTGACGTCATCAAATGTCTTATTTTCTCCAACCAAAACGTCCAAAACCCAAAAATGTTTAGTTTACAATCATATAAAACATGGAAAACCAGCACATCCTCACACTGGAGAAGCTGCAGCCAGAGACTTTATTTGTATTTGTGCTTTAAAAAAAGGCCTTAAATGATGAATAAAAACCTTTAGCATCATACAACTAATGGTAAATCCACTGATGGTTGTGGCTCTGCATTTATTAGCTGGATACTGAGAGGTTTGGCTTTGAGTTATGGCTCTGATGCTACGTTATATGTTATAGATTTTATGTTTTACTAAAAAAAATTTTTGATAATTTATCACACAAGGGCCCTTACCCTCCTCTGAGATCTCCTTCCAGGGGTTGGGCGGGTACATGAAGGCGGCGTTCTGGATCTGGTCGTTGATGTCCTCGTCTTCGTTGAAGGGAAACGTCCCGCTCAGGCTCACGTAGATGATGACGCCGACCGACCACATGTCCAGAGAACGGTTGTACCCTTTGCTGCGGAGCACCTCGGGCGCCAGATAAGCCGGAGTGCCGACCACCGAACGACGGAACGACTTCTCCCCGATGATCCGAGCGAAGCCGAAGTCACAGAGCTTCACCTGGAGGAGAAGAAGAGGAGAGATTAATCCTCCAGAGTTAGAGGCGGCGATTGTGCTGAACCATCAGACACGAAAAGCAGCGGAAAGGAAAGAGATTTGACTTTTATTCTCACCTGAGGGAAGGGTTCTGCTGAGGCCAGGAGAACGTTCTCCGGCTTCAGATCACAGTGGACGATGTTCTTGAAGTGAAGATGTCTGAGGGCGACCAGGATCTACGGACACGACGTGTACAAGCTCAGTCTTTGAGATGACCTTTGTCTGCTTTACTCAGGCATCAACATGAATCATTCCTACAGCTGACTGGACGAATGCAATGCCTGCTGGCCTTTAATTCACACATACAGACTCAAAACAACTTTAAACAAAGTCGTTCTTTAAAACTATAAACATTTGTCCTGAATGTTGCATCTATGTCAGTTAGCGTTAATGGGCGTTTCGGTCTGTAAACACAACATCAACATCAGAGCTGCAGCGATTAGTAACTTAATCAATTAGTCAATCAAAAGGGAATTAGTCAAACATTTAAGAAAAACTTGTTGCAGCTTCTCTGATGTGAGGACGTGCCGGTTCTCTCGGTTTTATATCTGTTGACCGTTGTTGGTCGGTTCACTCAGAGGTTCCCGGAGGTCGCTGACCTGCGTGACCAGGAACTTTGTGAGGCGTTCGGGCAGTCGGCTCTTCTCGCTGGATAAAATCATCTCCAACATGTCCCCGTGTAGCTTCTCCATGACGACGAAGACCTGCTCGGGCGTCTCGAACATGCACTCCAGGTTAACGATCCCCGGATGGTGGAGGTTCTGTCAGAAACAGCAGGGGAACGGAGAAAAATGAACTACAGCTCGGTCACCTAATCATAGTTTTAGTGTATTTTTATCAGAGATGCAGCGATTCTGATTTTTTTTCTTTCTAAGCCAACATACAAAAACATTATTGTAACTTTTATTAATGGAAAATAATTTCTTTATTTCTGCATGAGGAACCAGTTTCAGTTTTATTTTATTTTTTAGTTGATCTGACAGGTCATCAAATGAAAAAAAAAGAAAAGTAGATGCACTACAGCGTGTAAAATAAGTAGTGAAAGATGAGTGTGAGTTAGTGCAGACTTTATATGAGTTTAACCTCCCTGAATTAGGACGCTTTAGTCTAAGAGTGCAAACAGCTTGTTTCTGCTTCACGATCACATTTCATCTTGAGCTGCTAACAGTCGGCGTGTCGTACCTGGAGAATGGCCACCTCATTCCTCAGCTGGCTCTCCTGCTTGGTGGGAAACCTCATCTTGTCGATGATTTTGATTGCCACGTCTCTGCCGGTCTTCCTGTGTTTACCTGCAGAGGACGAGAGGGACGGGGTGACATTTTAGCTCTCTACTGATGTCTTTATTATTCTGTAATTCAAACAGAGCGACGTGTGGGAATCAGCAGGGATAAAAGGGAAACCCGAGGATGACCCCACAAAAGCAGCAATCTGTATTTCATAGAGACGGGTCATTATATCTCAAATAAAATGCTGTGAGCCCCTTTCTGGCAGATCTAACAGGGTGACGTGATCTCATCGGGCTATGATTTTACATTTTCTGCCGTGTGACTCACCTCCATAAACAATCCCAAACTGTCCGGAGCCGAGGACTTCGTCTGCAAAGATCTGATACACTGAACTGATATCCTGGAAAAACAAAGAGACCAGACCAGGATTCACATCACGTCAAATATAACCTATTAAAAATCGGACATTCTGCTCGGTGACACTAGAATGTGAAGATCATGTTTTGTGTATCAACACCACAAAGTGAACTTGGAGGTCCAGAAGGGGCACATAAATACATCTCAGTAGTAAAGTAGGTAAAAGGGGTAAAACATTCATGGTTAGCCACATTTTTAGGCGTCCAGGTTGGAACATAAATGTACAGATTTCCATTCAAATATATACAGACATTAAGCGCCATTGTTTAAACATGCTAACAAGTGTGACATGCTAAACACCAGCAATACACAATAGTTTCATTTGAACATGCTAATTATGTGCATGTTAACATGTTATGTTAAAACTGGAACCTTTACTTCAGTACAAGTACTAAAACCACACTGTAAAAATACTCTTTACTCTACTTAAAATTGAGCACTGAAAATATTACTTAGGTAAAAGTATAATCAGGAAAAAGTACTTAACTTATTAAAAGTAATTAAGTAAACATGCAGAAAAATGTCCCCTGTGTTCGTGTATTATATAATTTGATTATAATTATTCATGCATTTATATAAAAGCAGGATTGCAGTTGTTGGTTAATAATGTATGTTTTTAATTATATGTAGCAGAAAAAAATCAGTTTAAACTGAAGAATTTGTGTGTTTTTTTTTACTTTACCACAGAACATGGGCGTTGGGTCGTGTTTGTGGGTTTGGTTTGTCATATGAGACATTTGTCATCACCTCAGCGAATGATTGTAACATCAGAAGGTAATGTGAGCGATAACTTACCACATTTTCTTGTATCTGGGAGTTGGACACTGATATGCTCATAGATAGCTCCTCTAAAGAGACACAAGACAAAAAGAAAAACACAGAATTTAAATGTATAAAGCCACAAATGCTGTAACTCATAAACCGCACACACACACACACACGTAAACTTCCTCACTTACAGCCGAGGCGTGTGAGGTTTTATGTTTCTAACCTTCAAATCATTAAAATCTCATTTCCCACGTTTCCTTGTTTGTTTAAAAAAGAAAAGATGACGGAGGAGATTCTCAGCTGAGATCAAACCAACAGACTTGTTTGTTCAACGCGTGATGAAAGAACGCCGAGGACGTTTTCCAGGTGCGATCTCCAAATCATTTTCCAGATTTCACAAAAAAATTAAAGCCTCTACTTCCTGCCTCTTTCTCTCTGTGTTTAAGCACACGTAAAGGAAACTCTCTCACAGCGTCACAAACTGTTCATTCAGCGTGACATTTAAAAGCAGAGGGCGCTTTCTGTCTGGAGGAAACCCGCTGCTGCGAGTGAATTTCCACTGACGAGCGGCTATTGATTTCAGATCGCTGGCTGGGGTTTGATCGGTTCATCCCTCTGCGATCAATACGGACCGTCTGCTGTAGGTAGGCGGCCTGTTGATATCCAGGTCATCGGTTAGGTCATCATTCAGAGAGTTTACGTAACTTTATCGACAGAAATGTGAACTGTGGTCCAGATCTGTACTCAACTGTTACATCTTAAACAATAGCAACTTTATCGACCTTAATGGAAAAGGGTTTAATTTTAAACCAGGAGATTGTGTCTCTTTTTATAAACGAGTTCATTTTAGTGAAAATTTACATCTGCTTTACTTTGAATAAAGTGCAGGAAGTGTCACTATATGTCACATCTGTGCAGTAAGTGGGGAGATAGAGTTAGGACGTGCTGTTCACTTTAGCAGCACGGCTAAAGCTCAGCAATGAACAAGTTGTGTCTCGTCTGTTTAATCAATACAAAAACAGACGTGTAAAAATCACCATCTGTGGTTTTGTTTGGTGTATTTCTTCACGAATAACAGTGAATCTGAGCTATCCTGCTGCATCTTTGGCTACTGCATGGGTTGCCAGATATGGGCAATGACCTGGCAACCTCCGCCGTGACAACAAGACTTCAAGAAGCTGCAACAAGATTACAGCACATAACTCCCTCCTCAAACAGATCATATTTCCTTCATCTTTTATAATTACACTCTCACTTTTAACAACACTACAGTTTCCTGGAAGAGAAGAGACATTCGTGTTCACTATTAAAGAAATGAGTTATGTACAGACAAAACAAATTATTATATATTATTTTGCAGAAATGAAAAACAAATCACCTGCAGTAAAATCTGTTACTGTAAAAAGAAGCATTATGAAGTAACATTTCACAACAATGAGCTAAGTTTGAAAATGGTTTTGAATTATCTCACAGTGTCACGGTTACGTCACATGTTTTGTTTTTAATGTTTACATATTGACATTTGCAGCCAATAGAGTCAAAATGAACAAACAAATCAGAACACGCAGCGAGTTTATGTAACTTCATTGACACTATTAGAGCTTCAGTGGGTTTGATTTTGTTTAATATTTTCCTGCTTGTTGTCTTTTTTTATTCTTGTCATCTTTTTGGTTGTACAGTATGTTCCTCTGTATCACAGCCACAAAGGTCCACTGTTGGACTGTTAGCAAAAGCCCTGTTACATCATCTGTCCATTAACTTATTGATGTGTGTTGCTGTAATTTAATTGCAAAACAAAACATCTATTTTTGGACAGAAACTGAAGCTTGACGTTAATTACTCAACAGGTGGAAAACACAGATGACTGCACAACTGTTTTATAACAATGAAAGGCTTCCATAATACTTATTGGTGTTTGTTTTTTTCATGCCGTGAGGTCCATTTAGGTATTTAGTGCAGAATAACTCAAACTTAAAACTCTTATTTTCAAAAAGACACTTTAACCTGAGATGAATGAGAGCGGAAAATCCTCTGAAATCCCTTCAATCATGTTAAAATGTCAGCAGGCAGTGGGTGCGTGTGTGTGTGTGCGGAGGTGGGGTTGTGTAACAATTGTCTCCTGAAACAATATTTGGAAGCTCTTCACAGACAAATCCAGACATCCATTAAAACATAAAAACATATCAGACTAATCTGGTTTTAGAAAATGACTCCGTTTCAGTGTCAAAGGGTAAAAGACATGCAGTTACATTTCCAGGGTGCAGGGTTCGTTTCCTTGTAAAACTCCACTGCATTATAAAATCTGTCTTTTGTTATATTTTAGATATCGATAAAGGTTTACTAATATCAGAATGCACATTGTTTTACCTCCTTTACCGGAAGTGTCTCCCCTGTTGCCCTGAAAACTAGCGTGAGTGCCTCAGGGATCGTTTTTGGGACCTAGGTCACATCGTAACATTGTCCTGCTGCCATAAATATGCAACAAATAAACTTTGAAATTTCCGCCTGTTTTATTCCTGTTCGATTAAACAAAAACGACCATCTTTTGGGAAACTTTATTAAAAATTAAACTATATATTTGTGAGCTGTTTGTCTTCAGTAGGACATAACACATTTGAACCTAAATGGATTTCTAAGAACCTGCAGTTTATTTGCACAAAGAGCACTAGCAGCTGCCAGATTTAAACAATAGGGAGATCCGCCATTTTTGTTACAACGCCATGCAGCTGCCATGTTGTGATTGGCTGAATGTATCTTACCGCACGTGCAAAACTGACCTTGAAGCAAACAAAATATTTCAGCACAATGACATTTTGCCTTGTTTGCATATTCTACATTCAGAGTTAACTTTGCGCTGATGACACTCAGGTGTATCCTCACTCACCTGTGCAGTTTAATCAAATGTCTAGCATAAGGCAAGACATCCAGGACTTCAGCATTAGTCCAGACACTTGTGTGACACTTGATGTATACTATATGCTAAACAGTATCCTCTGGCTACAGAAAACAAACTACAAAAATGAACTTCAAGCCTTAGCTATGTTGCTTTTTTTTCAAAAGAGAACAGTAAGTTGGACTCAAGTTCCTGGCGGTTACTCACTGTGGTCCTTCCCCTGGCCAGGCCCGGTGCCGACGCTGGCCTTGGGCGTGACGGGCATCATCGCCTGTCGGATGGCCTTCTCCCAGCTGTGGCCGACGTCCCGCCCGACGCCGGACGCCGCCAGCACAGGGTTGTGGTACAGGCTGCCGTTGTCCTCCCCGACATAGTACACCATGTTGGCTGTGATCACCTCGAAGCAGTGAGGGTTGCTGCCCTGTGGCAGGCTGCCAAAGTCCTGCGCCGGCTCCACCTGGAGGATCTCGGACAGGGGGATCTCCTGTAGTTGTTTAGAATAAATGGAAAGTCAAATAGAAAAATTAAGATTCCAGTCAAAGACAAGCCCCAAAGAAGACAGATGTAATCAAAAATTGTTCCTCTTGTTGGGCGCACCTCCTCTTTCAGCTCAGAAACCCAAACCTCTTCCCTCAAAACTCCTGTAAACTGCACATGTTGGAACCATTTTAAGATTCATTTCAGCCGATAACAAGCATCCAACAAAGGACTCAGTTTCAGCTGGTTGCTGCTCCCAGCTCCCTCCATCCTAACACCTCTCCTCTCTCTGCTGAACTGAGAGACGCTCTTTGAATTTCAGTGTTTGAAACTTCCCTTCCTTCCTTTTCTGGCAGAGTGCACCCCCTCCTCCCAAACCCTAAACCCTGCCAGATCAAACATATAAAGGAGAGCGATCGGCCCAGTGGTGTCTTCATGCCGCTCAGTGTCAGCTCAACGTTTTGTGTTTTGCCAAGTTTGCCNNCCCCACCCCCCTCACCCCAAACCACGGACTCCGATCGCATCTATTCATCCTGCCGCTCTGATTAAAAGGCAGGACGTGCCTCGGCCGCTCTGGGCACGAGGCGGCGTGGCGACGAGCCAGAGAGACGGCAGGGAAGCGACCCGAGGTCCCAAAAACCACCACAAATCTCTGCCGCGCCGCCCCCCCTTCCCTCACCCCGCTCTCCCCGCTCTCCCTTTCTCTTCAAAGGAAGGTTTCTGCAGCGCTTTGTGGTAAAGGTCAGCAGGTCGCAGGCAGACACAACATGAAAGGAGGTGGAGTGAGAGAGAGGAAAGTGATAGAGAATGAAAGGAGCTGCAGCTGCACTGACCTGAATTCACATGTGATCATTTCAAATTTCGAGTAAAACAAATTTTAAAAAGTTGGAGAAACTTTTGAGTTTTTCGGTTTTCAACCTTTGTGTTTAATTCCTGATCTCACATCATATTACAGCCACGAGAAAAACGTGTTTCCAAATGGTTGGCTCAAATAATCTACTCCTGGTCAACAGTTTTACCATCACACACAATGTGTGCTCAAGATATAGTAACAGAAAGCAACTATAGCAACGTTATTGATGCTTGTTGTGCAGAAACAGCTGATTAACAGGTCAGTCGATGAACAGAAAGTGGTTTCACTCATTCTTTGGTTCCAGCTCCTAAAATGTGATTTTATATGGAGCCCCCAAAGGGTCACGGTGGGATTATATTTTCCTAACTATTTTTGCCTTCATGCAGCAGCTCTTCCTGGCTCTGCTAGCCGAAGCTGTGGCTGTGCATCTGGCTATCACTTAAGACTATGGCTACATTCGTGGCTATGGCAGCTTTACTCTTCTGTTATCCGCCAACAAAGCATCGTTAAGCCACACCGGATTTGAACCTGCGGCGCTTGTATCAGATTTGACGGATGTGTAATCAAAACACCACAGGAGTTCAGGAATACAGTAGCTCCAATTCAAGCCAAGTCACTGCACAAACACAACCCCTGCATGTTGTTAGTGTTCCTCCCATCATAAACTAATGTGTCACACCCTTTAACACAGGAACAGCCAGTCCTCTGTTGGCTAACAGTCATATTCTCAATCAGCCACTGTAATAACACAGTGTAGAGAGCTAGCTTAACTAGCTCCTAACAGAGTTCAGCTGTTCTTTACAGATCTGTGGAAACGTACCACAAATGAAATCAGCACAGTGAACCTTACAAATGAACCTTCATTGATGTAGATCTAAAACATAAACTGAGGCGGCTTAAAAATAAATATCTTCTGTTAGCGTCACTGTGCCGTGCTCAGTAGTGTCAAGACCGCCCAAGCCAAGACCAGAGTTCATCAAGACCGAGACCAAGACTTTTAGGGGCTGAGACCAAGTAGAGGCCAAGACCGAGGGAGGGTGAGACCGAGCCAAGACCAAGACCAGTTCCCCACATGACATGACACACAATAAAATGTGGAATGAGATCACAGGTACTTCTCAATTATTCCCATTAAAACACAAACATACAAACACTAAGAGCTGAAATCACCCTAATCATCTTTATTCTAAACTCCTTTTCCATGTTTGCCATCGTGGGGAAGGGGGACAGTCGTTAACGGGAACAACACGTTTTTAATTAGGGTTACCAGCTGCATTTGAAGCCATACGTTTTAAATCCAAAGTTATGATGTTAACAAATAAATCAGACAATACAAAAGCAATTTATTGATATTCACAAATGTTATGGTCTTGACGGGTCTTGACATAAAATCCTCAATGTTCGAGACCGAGACCAGACCGAGTACAAATGCGGTCGAGTCTGAGACCATCAAAAATTGGTCTTAAGGCCGGTCTCCAGTACTACAACATTGGTGATCAGTCCTTTAAAATATGTTGTTTTGGGAATGCATTATGTGTCATCTGCAGAAGAAAATGTTCACGTCACAAGTTAAGTCACTACGTCCAGCAAAAACAAACTGTGTGAGGATGAAATGTCAGTTTAACTACGACATTTTAAGTGTTTCTCATTTCTCCGTTAGAAACCTTCCTAAGTGCAAAGTAAACAGCCTGACCTGATCCGAATGGTTACAGTGAATAACCGGGTCATAATTAGACAGTGATGTGTGTTAATGCCTCATGAATGTTACTGTATGAACCCGACTCCCTTCAGTCTTCCCTTCACGTCGCTGCTTTGTTTGGCCGAGCAGCTGAAACCAGATCTGAGCCGTCCGGGTCTCCTACCTTGTAAAACTTGGCTCCGCTTTCATTCTGAAACAGAGTCAGACTCTTGCTGTCCAGCCTCCAGTAATGTCTCTTCCTCTGGAAAAGACAAAAAAGAACCTTCATCAGGATAAAAACTTCACAACTACAAAGTGTTTTATTTAAATATTTACACCTGTATGGTGGATTTCAGCCACAGGATTAGACTGAGCTCTTCTTTCACAATCACTGATGCGTGATACAAGTCCAGCAGGTCACATTTTACATTTTCAGCCAGTACTGTACATGAGTACAAATGTGAGGTAATTGTACTTGTGTTTGAGCCAGAGCTGCGTACAAACACCTGATTTGTTTTCAGCGCACACACAGAACAGACAGATATTCGCTGAATTTGACAAAAATACATTAGAATCACACCTCTAAGCTCTTCATGAAATAAAAATCTGTACAGTAGTCTTGACTGTCAGTGGCGGAGTCCGCAATTCCCGCCCTGGGTAGAAAGTGCCAACGCAAGCACAAGGGGTTCACAGGAAACAAGGCAGCAATATCGGAGAGGTTCAGCACATGTACGAATAAATCTTTAACGACGACTCACACTCTTGACTCTTGACGCTTGAGTAATTTGTGATTTACACCTCTAATTGATATCAGCCTCGACGTTAACTGTCCACTCCCCTACCAGAGCTGTGTCAAGTTAATGCTGACTAACAATCAGCTAAACCGTTAGATGATGAGAAGAGTTGACTTAGTCAGTCCATTTGTCGTTAGGACGGGGATCGTTGCAACACAGACCTTTTCTCTTCTAACACTTAAGTCAGTTACTGGCGTCCGATGACTGCTCATTTAGGTATTATTGATATTTTATATTCACTGTAGACTCTGCCACCTGCTAGTTCGCTCAGTTAGCTGTCCTATTAGCCGACTCTACCTGGACTGGGAGCTCAGAGCGCTGGTGGAGTGTTGGTGTTTGTTTACACCATCGAGAGCAGGAGGTTATCAGGTCTCGTTCGGGCGGGGACCGTGAGTAACGTTATAAATCATCCCTCGTGTTATTTATTGTGTGTTTCACATTTATATGGCCTCAGCTGTGCGCTGCAGTGCCGCTGCTTGTGTTCCCCGAAGCTTCTGTTCATTATTAGCGTTACTATAATCCTGCTAGAACTAAAGGTAATATTTTTTTCTGACATTAGCAGAGTCCCTCTCCTTTTCAGGAAAGGTGGTGTGCCGCCACTATAATTACACAAAGTACCACTGAGGGCTTTTTGTTCATCAGATTTCTCCTTGTGATGTACATTTCTTAAAGATAAACCCGTCTGTGCTGTATGTTTGCTGCGTCTTCGTGTTTCGTATCTCCTCTCACCAGGTTGTCGCGGCTGGTGTAGTGGACCATCCAGCCCTCTTTGACCACGGTGGAGCTTTTCCTCTTGGTGTGTTTGATGGACTGAACCACACGCATCAGAGGGATGTTACTGCTGGTGGACGGGCTGCACGTCAAGAAAAAACACACTTTGAATTCTTCAAAAATTAAAAATACAACGATCTTTCTGACTTAAATGGATAAGTAAATAATAAATACAAATTATCCTCAATACAAACTAATATATTCTTATTTGTTGTTTCTTTTAAAACACTCATTGACTTGTACAAATACTTTAACCAGTATCTATCTATCATATAACCAGCATCACCTGATGGCTCTGAGCGTCTCGTCATCCTTCTCGCCGTCCGTGCAGGGACCCTCGATGAAGAAGAGCTTGTCGTCCTGCTCGTCCATGCTTTGACCGCCGTCGCTGTTGGCGTCGCTGTTGTCCACCTCCATCGTCGCCTCGGAGTCCAGACTGGGACTGGCTGGTTCTGCAGAAACAGAAAGTCACGAGTCAGAGTGGAAGACCTTGAACTAACAGACAGATTTTATAAAAACTATAAAAAGATTTCATTAAGCTGCAGTTCCTCTAATGGCCACTAGGGAACTGCATTGAAAGGGAAAATCACCATATTCTCTCCAGAATTAATACATAATAACTTTGGACTTTATTTAAATAGCACTTTGTTTTAAACAGTTACAAAAGTGTAAATAAGTGTAAAATAAAACATTTCACAAAAGTCTGATAAATAGAAGCTAATTTCACTTCCTCTAACGTGAATCTTGAATTTAAAAGCAGCAACCGTCGACTGTAGCCTGAGGTGTTCTTACTATCTAAGATACTTGGGCAGCTGACCTACAGTATGTGGACTTGGGGTAGACACGTATCCCAGCATGCATTTGGCAGAACTCAGCCAAACACAACTGTCATAATGTTTGAAGAGCAACTGTTTGTGAGGTTTTGAGATTTTTTTTAGGCAAGAAATTAACTATTTGGGAGTCAAATACACCGATCAGCCATAACATTATGACCACAGTCATATAATAATCAGTCATAATAACACTGATTATTACCTCATCACCATGGCGCCTGTCAGTGAGCGGGCTATTTTAGGCAGCAAGTGAACATCGTGTCATTACAGTTGAAATGGTAAGAAGCAGGAAAAATGGGCAAGTGCTGCATGTTTGAATTCGCCTCACCAGCTCCCTTGGTGACATTTTCAGTAATTTACCAGAGGCACGAATTTCTCTATGGCGTTTAAAACTGAAGATATACAGGTTGTTTTGTTTAAAGATAAACATTACCCGCACTAACAAATACAATATTTCTTATTGCCAAATTATTTTGTCTGAAGATAAATTTACTCACGTGTCACATTTATGGGTTGGTGTTTGTGTTTTCCGTAAATTTTGAAGCTTGTCTGTGTCGCTGTACTTTCTAACTTCCTCTTTTTTAGTTCACCGATTGTCTGATGTGTATTACCTGTGTCTTGTTGTCTTTAACCCAAAAGTGGTTTTCTGTCTGTCACGTGTGGCGTATTCATTGTTCATGGTTCTGCATGTCTTTCGCCCCTTGTCCACCTCTGTTCTCTGTGAATTTATGGACTATTCACCTGTTCGCTGTATAGATCACCGTGTTTGTTTTTGAATCACTAGCTTCACCTCACCTGTAAGTTTTCACCCGCTTGTGTAAACTATAACTGTAACTAAACCTCTGTCTGGCATCTGGGCCCAAAACCCCTGATTTCCATGTCTGTGCATAGAAGAACGTCACATCATGTCCTTCTTGGGCAGTTAAAGTCACACAACAGGGCTGCTTCAGTGCATTTTTGGCTCCTTAATCGTACAGATCTCGCCACACTTAATACAAATTCATATACACATATAAATCAGGAGGAAGAGAGGCAGAGTACTCTGTGATGTTATAGTAAATATACATTGCAGTGAGCGTAACAGGTGTGTCGTGTGTACACAGTAACAAGCTGAACAAACTCACCTCCATTAAAGTCGACCTCGCCGAGGCAGTCTCGAGGTACTTTCACCGCACATCTCTTATGGCAGTTAAATTTACAATCTACAGCAGAAGAGATAAAAAGGAGTTTAAATGAAAATAATTGAGAAAAAAACAAATCAGATCAGTTTTCTTTGCACGTGCGCGTCGCCACCTTTGCACTGCATCCCCTGGCGGAAGAGGCCCTTCAGCAGACGCTTGCAGAACTGACAGATGGTGGGACGGGTGTAGGTGTGGACGGAGAAGGTGTGAGGGACTTTGACCCGACCCAGGACAATCTTCTCCATCCAGATGGGACGACCGCTCAGCAGGGAGTTACGCTTCCCGGCACCCAAGAGGGGGCGCTGCATCAACTGAGGGAAAAAAAGGAGGGAAGGAAATTTTGATTTGTGGTCAGAAGTTCAAAAAAACAAATAACAGATTCTAAAAATATACAGTTTGACTGATACTGCAGTTTTCTGACAGTTTGTTCCAGATAAGTGGAGCATAGAAACTGAACGCTGCTTCTCCATGTTGAGTTTTGACTCTGGGGACATAAAGCAGACCTGATCCCAGACGACCTGAGAGGTCCGGATGGTTCATTACGTAGCAGAAGATCATATATGCACTGTATATGTTGGCCCTAAACCATTCATAAACCAGCAGTAATATTTTAAATTTGACAGACAGGAAGCCAGAGTAAACAATCCAGTTAAACAATCTGATAACAATATGTCGGCCAATTGTCATTTTTTTCGTAAACTCATAACAAAAATAACAAAAGCAAACGTTTTTGAGCCCCTATATTGATCTTATAAAGAATTTTAACAAACTACTGAGTCTAAAACAGATGTAATATTAAAACATTGTTTTTGTCCTGAACAAACTGTCTTGTTAAGAGCATCTATTAGGTATGTGGCTGCTGCTAGTACCTCAAACATAATTACTCTGCTGCAATTTCTTATTACCTTATTGGCCAACATATATTATCTATCTGTCTATCCATCCATCCAATAGAGAACCAATAAGCTAATTACATTCATTCGTTCTGTCAGGATCTGAGCCTATTTCCAGAACACGATAAAAAAACTGATGTAAATAAAACTAACCGGTAAATATCAAGCATTCATCATCAAAAATGGTCCAGACTTAACTTAGATCCACTAAGGATGTAAATGACCAGCTATTAGGATTCTGTCAATTAAAGGGTACTGCTAATTATTATCATTACGTTTTGATTAACAATATTCAGACTTGAAATATACAGGCAGAGTTCACCAAATGAAATTTAAGACCTTTTTTAAATCCAACTTAGAAAGCACTTTAATACTGTTTTCACCATCATACGTGTCCAAGAATGCTGGAAAGCCAGTGGGGGAAATAATTTATGGACATTTATATTGCAAATACTGCCCACCTGTACACAACAATAATTCCCACTAATATAATTCATCAATTAACGTGAACCCAGGAAAGTGGCAGAAGATTAAATAGGTGATTTAGGTTTTTACTAAGTTAGTGAGCTTCCTAGCTGCTGTAGCGAACAGAGGTGACAGTGTTCCCACAAAAAAAGGATTTAACAGTCTTAAGCAGAACAATCCACTTCCGCAGCAATCCCTCTTTACGTTTACTCCCTCTTTAAGTTTCTAAACGTTTTGAGGGAAGTTAATTCAGTGTTTTTAGGGCTTTTCAAAAACATGCAGATACCCTGATATGTTTTGGGTTTGTTTCATGCAAAAAGCGCCCCCTTAAAGTTCCTGAAGGGAAATGAGGGGAACAATCAGGGTTCAGGAGGTTCAGCCGAGACATCACATTTGGAGGATTGTTCCCTCGTCGTGAAAGTAGAGCACAGATGAAATCTTTTCTATCCACTAGAACAATGGCTGTCCTTGTGCAACGTGCAGCTTAAGGACCGCAGTCCTGGAAGGAGCAGGAAGCATGTGACACAATGGGCCTGAATTAGTGCGGAACAGTTTGATAATCCACCTTCGCATATGATAATCACTGTCTGAATTATCACATTCGTGAGATGAGCATTGCAACGTTTAATCAAAGTTTTCTCTAAGGGCATGAGAGATGTAATAATACGGGTTAGGGGTAGGATTATGATGTAAATATGTGAGACTGACTAAACCTGATGAGGCCTCCCAGGGTGCACGTGTTGTTTTTGTTTACATACATGAAATGCCAGAGGGGACAAGGAAATTAACTTAACCTTCTCGACCTTAAACTGCTCGACATGCTGAATTTCTTAAAACACAAATATGCTCTTGTCTTTAGCCAGAAATATTAAATTTGTTCCTCTGAAAGTGTTTAAATTTTTGGTTTGTTTAAACAAAGTTGCTCTTCAGCTTGACAAGGACTTTATTCATATTAAAATCTAGAACTCATCTGGCTTCCTTTTGCCTTTCACGCTGCATCTTCTTCACATCAGATAAATGTAGGTGCAGACCTGCTGGTAAAACAAGCTGGCTTTCTTTTTTTCAACTATTTGAAATCTATGAAAAAATCTAATATTAAAAAGAGAAGAGAAGGTTAAACTTGAAAACATCTAAATGCCTCAAGGCCTGTGTAATCTGCTGTTTTGGTTTGTTTGTTTTTTGCTTAAGTAGAAAATAGTTTGTAGCCAGTAACAAAAAAGATGTTGTTTCTCAACACACACAGACAAAGTGTTTTTCAAATGTATGTTTTTGAAGTTTTGAGTGGAAGAAAAATTTGTGGCACACAACTTAAAATATCGACACGTAAAACCAAAACTCTCAGAGGGTTACAGCTGCTCTTCTCATTTCTTAAATGTCATGTAAACAACAAACCTGGTTTCTGTAATCTGGCTAAGGGGTTAGTAAAAGCTGATCTGCACATGACGATTTCTCCTGGAGAACGCAGATTTCTAATTAGCTTTCTGACAAATACACATGTGCATGACAAAT
>JAPMOB010245411.1:0-17984 GCA_029875015.1 Lepomis gibbosus
AGGGTTAAATGTTGTTCTCATGGGAGACATAATTCATGTTGTTCAGAAACCCACAGTTTGCCCTTACTGGAGTAAAAACTTTTGGCATCCATTCTCGGTTTCAGATATATACCAACATTTCCAAACTTAGGCGAGCCGCTTCAGCAGCCAAGCAGTCAGCAGGCTGGTGATGTCACAGAGAGGCATGCCATTGCTCCAGAGCTGGATGGTGTTGGCATGCTGCTGCATACCAACACCACATGCCCCCACTCCATAAGGCAGAGCGGATCCAGCTCCAAAGAATACAAATGCAGATCACACCCTCTGTTCTCTGACTTGTCCTTCAAAGTCAGGTGACAACGATGATGGCATAGTCTCACTTTTACCCCTGACCTTGTCATGTGCTACAGAGAGCTTGATCAGAGCAGATCTGTTATGAGGGTTGTTGTGAAAGGCTTCACATTTTCAAATCCAAGTCACTAGTGCTATCAGTCATGAGTTTTGCTCCTTGAACAAGCTGTAATAGATCCTGGCATGTTTCTTTCGTATCGGTTTCAGATAAACATCTAAAGTGAAACATGCCGTTATCATTATCCAGTAAGGCGTTTAGTAACACTTGCTGGGAGAAGCAGAGATTGAAAACCCATTAGATGCTGATCCATAATTAGCCTATCAAAACAGGCTTGAAAACCACTGCAGACCTCTTGAAGACACTAATATAGCCCTCTGCACTTCAGTGCTGGGGTGAAATATCAGCAGGCATGACATGATGCAAGGAATAGTAACGATATCAGCTTTCCCAATGAAATGGTGAAAAACATGTTCTAGAAAGCACTGATTTAGCTCAGGTAACTCATCTGATTACCAAGTATCTGCTGACCTCTGCTGGTCAAAGTGGAGTCATTCTCCAATGCTCATAAAGAAAAAGCCACACACCCAAAACATTCTACATTTGCAAGTTGATCAGCTGAATACATTTCTGGGAGCAAGATGAACAGAATGGCACAATTTACCCGTTGAATTCTAGTGATTTTTATAATGGACTTTTAAATCCAAATAAAAAATCTACTGTGTCTATACTTTAACAATGCAATAATCAATTTAGTTGGAAATTGGTCCAGTGACATCCAACTGCAGTCAGAAGTCGTTGTGCTCAGATGTCTTCCTGGAAGCATGATTATGCATCTTGTTGTGATGGGTTCTGGCCAGCAGTTCTAGTAACGATATCCACATCAAAACGAGGAGTGATTATTTAAACTGTTGTGCTGGCTGTTGTTGTCACACGCTTTCCCAGAATCCTCCAGCCTCCTAAACATTAAGTGTTGATTTATGGCAGGCGGCCGACTTTCTAGCAGCCAATTGTAGAAGAGCAAAGCATTTTCCTCTCCATCGGCTGATATTTCATGCTCTCCCTCCTCCCCCTTGCATTATTGGAAAGGAGTGCTGATTTT
Source organism: Lepomis gibbosus (assembly GCA_029875015.1). Taxonomy (NCBI): domain Eukaryota; kingdom Metazoa; phylum Chordata; class Actinopteri; order Centrarchiformes; family Centrarchidae; genus Lepomis; species Lepomis gibbosus. The sequence continues at coordinate 1,431 of JAPMOB010245411.1, forward strand.
ATCAGGAAACGGACGCTTTGCTGATAAGCTCTTACTCAGCCAGGAAGAAATTCACCAGGTTTCATTTCTACATTATGTTGGCAATGTATTTGTCAACAAAGGCATTCCCAGTCTCTTGCATAGCTCAGTGGATTTAAAAGCTCCACTTCTTGTCATTGTTTCTTCTTTAAAGTACTCGTGTGCAGCACGCTTTCTAGTAAATTGAAACCTTTGTGGAAATTTCCACTGACTTTGCTAGCCACACTCAAGAAAACTACTATATGTTGCTGAGATTAAGTGCCTTCCTTCATTTCAGCTGATATTTCTTGTATTCTCTTTCCTGTAAGATCTTGTACTACACTGGAGGAGGATGGTTGGATCCAGTCAATAGAATTTATTAATGAATAATAAATACGTTCCAGTGTATTTGTAATCATTATCTCCTTCTTTCTTTCAGTCTGCAAGCTCAAAGAGAAAAATGTTTTTCTTGTGTCTCAACATTTCACTTATTCTAATTCCAAATAATCTGTTTTGGCTAAATTCCCCATCTCTTTTTCTGAGTAAAACAAGAGTCAACAGCTATGGTAGCAGCTCCATGAGACTGTGCTTAGGTACAATAGCGCTTTGAACTAAATATCTCACTATGCTGCCAAACTCCAGATGACAATGCTAACATACTGATGTTAAGAAAGTATAATGTTTACCATGTTAACACTAAAGACAAAGTACAGTTGAAATTAATGGGAATGGTATTTGATCATAAACCAAAGTAGTGGACAAATTGAAATATTGACCTGATGATTGTGCTAGCAAAAATCACCAAAGGAATCACCAAAGTGATTGCAATTCATCCTTTCAGGGGGATGTGAGGGTCTGTTCCAAATTTTATAGCTATCCGTCCAGTTGTTGTTGAGACATTTCACATAAAACCACAAATGTGGACATTACATGTGGCACTAGATGAAAAGTCAGGATGTCACCAAAGTCAGCGCGCTTAATCCTCTGGGAACTGTGAAAGTCTGTACAAAATGTAATATGAATTTATCCAATAGTGTGTTGAGATATTTCAGTCTGAACCAAATCAGTGGACCGACAGACTGACCAACTTTGCCATTGTGTGGCAGAAAACATGTTCATATAACCTACAGCCTCTCTTACTATTGGGTAGTTTTCTCTGCAATGTAAAGTGATATGTTTTCTTGAAAGGTGAGCGTGCTACACATCTCCAAGCAACACATTTTGAAAGGGCCAAACATCATCTGTTTGAATTATTGTTTTTTCCCCTCTAATCCTCCCCTTTACATTTAGAGAGTGGAGCAAATTGGAATTTGTAATTGGAAGAAAATATTTGCCAGAGACAATATGGAGGAATTATTATTGGTCCATGGTTGTGTATGAAAATGTGTGTAAAGCACTCGGATTCATATGTGCTAATTGATAATGAAACAAAATGTAAAGAGTGTGCAAATCTCTCCATTTGCTCTTAATTAACTTCATAAAATAAAATAACTTATAGATTGAAGTCATTTTCTCCCTTCAAACACTGCAGTCACAACGCATACATCTGTTAAATGTTAGAACAATGTAGGATATAGACTCAAACTTAACTCGCCTTGCAATCTCTGCCGCAAATGTTAACATTATGGTTGCACATCAGTCATGTAATATTTGCTCAGTGGTATATTACTGCCATCTACTGGTTTTAAGTTGACACTGTTTGTTTAAAAAAATAGATTTGTCTTGTTGAAAGAAATACAATCTGTTTTCAAGCTCACATCTGTCAGAAGACAGGGTTTAAAATTTAGGGAGGTTGAGCAGTTGCCTTGCATACTTTCCCTCTCTCTGTGTCTGTTTCTGCGATAGTCTGACTGTCCATTTATTATGTTAAAAATCATTCCCTGGTGCTGAGGTTATTATCACGGGGTGTTCGCGGGAAATGTTGTTTGCCAAGCCCAAGGTGGGAAGCTCATTCTGGGACTAGTGCACTTGGTAAAACAGATTCTGCTCCAAAATCATCTAAATGCACAAGGACCAGTCTGCAGATGGCTGACCCTGAGGAATAACATGAGAGTCAGAATATATGTCCTGGCAGAAAGTGTCAGTAGACATGTTGGCTAATGGTCTATGTGGTGTAGTATTATTTGAACTGTTGGCCTGTTCTCTTCTTTTTACAGTTATTTAGTTTTGTCCCAGGTGACTTCTGGCTTCTGCTCTGCTTTTCTCAATGTAAAAAGAAATATAGTCGAAAATGAAAGGACATTATGGAATAGTAAGAGAGAAAGGAATTTGTGTTAAAGGCTTCTTTCTGGATAGAGACAGTATTGTGTTTTTGCCAGTGTCAGCAACAGGTGTGTCACAGGAACACGTTCCATTGGAGCATGAATGCCCTCACAGAAACACGTCAACAGCACATCAATAATACACACACACTAATGCACCAAACCGTGTTGTCAGTTACACTGACAGGAAACTGTAATACCACATGCTTCCTCTCCCACGAAACCTTGCCACTGAACCCGACCACCCAGTGAGGGACACTGCAAACAAACACCAGTTCATATGCATGGAGACTTTTCATCAACAGAGTCTAGTCTGTGCTAGGATGGTACAAGTGTCCTGTTTTTTGCCATAAATATAATTATTTCTATCCCACTCAGTAATATTTTATTTACATCTGCAGTAACAGATTTTTTTATCCAGCTGGGTCAGTAGAAACAAGCTGTGAACACAAGTCATTAAGGTGAACTTGTCAGCAAACAGTAACTCATTCACACAGCCTGCAGGTATAGAGTAACGTCAGATGAATGTAAGTCTCCTTTTAGCTCTTTTTTTTAAATCCACCAACTCCTGAGGGAAATGTCTGGCTCTTTAGCTGCTAAATGCTCCACCATGTTCACCAGCTACTTGCTGATTGTGTCTGTCTGTTGTTTGGTGCAGGGCAGTTAGTGTACAGTCTGTTTTTAGAGCATTTAGAGCAACAGCTGCCTGCCAAATAGTTTATCAGATATAAACTTCATAAATTAAACAAGTATGTCATCTACAGTAGCATTTAAAATCAGTCATTTGGGGGAACCCTGGTGACCTAGGGGTTTGAGGTACTGTAAACTGCATCGCTTGTTCGGGTTCAGCCAGGGGCCTTTGTTACATGCCATTCCACCTCCAACACCAGCATGAAAAACTGCTGACATCAGCTGGCTTAATGCTAAGGATTTATTATTATGAATGAAAAGATGAATGAAACTTGTCTTTAACCGTATGGATTCTGTGTCTAGGCCATATGGTAAAAACTGCCCCTGCATGGTTGTTTCTGTTTGAACATACATATCTTGGCCACATGAGGGCAGTCAGTGTTCTAGGGATAACAAGGTAATTTAAGACCTTGTCACACTGACTTCCCACAAGACCAAAAATCCTGGGTGCCAAACCAAAGATATACTGTATGACAAATATAGACTGAAGCTGTGAAACAGGTAGTTAATGGCTGAAAAGAATCAAGCTAATTAGGAAACCTCTGTTCTCTTCTCTGATGGATATCTAAATATGCTGACCAGCCATTTTTACACAAAAGACATTTCCTCTCTATTAATTATGACTGTACATTAAAAAGAAACATATTCTCACGTTTGCGGCTTTAAGCCAGTTTGAACCAGCTTTGAAAATGCTGAATGTAAAATCATGCAAAAATAGTGGGGATAAAGAAATGTTTCCAGATTTTTGGCTCTGCCATGCAGCGCTCTGTACAGTGTTAAACAACAAACAACTGTTATCTGTACAGACAGGCTGTGTTTGAGTAATGGCACCGCTGAATCCCACACTGAACCACAGGATAGCGAGAGGGAGGGGAAAAGACAGAGACAGAGCAAGGGGGGAAAGGGACATTGAGGGACATAACAGAAAGAGCGCTGGTTTTAGTGAGGGACTGTATAAATTCATACGCATAGGAGAGAAACACCTTGGGGATGTGGATATATACACATTCACGGGTCCATGTCTATGCGTAGTGTGTGTATGATTCTGATGATAGGTTGTTTAATTCTGCTACTATTTGAAGATGTGGGCCGGACCAAAGTGACAGCCTGATTCTTTAGCTGTCACCACACTCAAGGTGCAATGGGTAATCTGTACAAGGCCGACCGCCCACACTCACAAACACATTCATACATACACACTCAGGCAAAAGCATCAATACACACACTCATACACCAACATAATATTGCTCTCCTGCTGTGCAGAGACGGTTTTGTAATGCCCCAGTGGCTCAATGACAGTCTGTCAATCAATCAAACTCATCCCACCCCATCTCACCTGTAAATGAGTGTCTGTCCGTCTCCAGAGCCATGATAGGCTGATTGGCTCTGTCAGTCACAGTGTCAGGCAAATGTAGATCAATGGGAACCATTCAGTACAGTGCCCTGTAGATTTAAACAGATTTCTCCACAGTCATGCACTGCTGATGGCAGATGTCACCGAAGATGGACCCAGCTTCAGTGAGCTTCTGAGTAACGTGGAGGCCCTGGCTGACGGGGAATACTATGCTTGTGTCAGTAGAAATAAATATGGATATAACAAAATATAACAAAACAAAATGTAGGAATGGAAATACGATTGACTGTAGATTTACGAAGCTCCGCAAAAAGGAACACAAAAATATGTACAACATGAAAGTATTGACAAAAACATTTCCTGTCATAGCCTATATAATACAAATATAAATCAAACCCAGTCTATATGGGCACAGAGTATGTTATGATTTTATGATAGCGCTGTATAATAAATGGGAGTATGACTACATTAATTCATGCATAAACAGATGAATAAATAACAATTAATGAATATATTAATCTTATCAAATGCATTCAGCTGCATTGCTAACACACACTGCAACCACAGAAAAACTGAAAAGATTTCCAAAGGCAAATCATTCTGTTTTTTTATCGTAAATAAGAGCATGTTTAATAGTGGATGTGCCAAATGTATAGAAATGTGTTTCTTATGTTGACTCATGGTGAATAGTGGTACATGCAAAGGGATATAAAGAAATATGTCAACAGCAGAAGCTGACATATTCCAGAATACAAGCTTGAAAAAATGATAATCCATGATAGTTTTCAGGCAGCACCCTAAAGGCGCATAGCTCAGTCAGTTGTGTGCAGTATTGTATAGTCTGCAGAATTGGTCCTTTCAGAGAGTTATTTTTTATACATTATATTGTTGACTGATCATTATTATTTTGATATATTAGTGGGGTGGAGCCAATTTTAACTACTTTTTACAGTATATACAGTTTTGGAGTAAAAAATGCAATCTTTTAGAAGTTGAAAGTAGCAGAATTGTACATAACAACAGTACTTGGGTAACACTTTACTGGGCAGAACTGACTGGTAAAGTACAGTTTAGGCTAGCCTGAGAAGTAGTCCGTCTAATCTTTTGACAAATAGCGTTTCTCAAAATCTACTCTGCTCTGTCTTGTTTTGGTTGCACACTGTAGAAACAATGACACGTATTTAAGTCGTGTTTAAACCACTTAACCATTATTATGCATATTAGTTGACAACTACCAGTAGACTATGGAGAAATGAAGTTCCACTAATTTTTTAAAGATGGGATGGTGATGGGGCAGTGGATAAGACACATGCCTTTGGTGTGAGAGATATGGGTTCAAATATATAATATAATAAATTTTATATACAGTCTATGGTTCAAATCCACTGTGAAACACCAATGTGTCCCTGCAGCTTAACCTGTTGTTGCTCCAGAGGCGTGCAACCTCTGACATATATAGCAATTGTAAGTCGCTTTGATAAAAGCGTCAGATAAATGTAATGTAAAATTGCTTCTGTCCCCTTAACCTTGTCAAACACTTCAGATGTCTATTTATATTCTAAACTAAATAGGAATTTACTGTTGAGCTTGTGAGCACCTGTCCATTTAAACTAAGTTAAAATAAAAAGCTTTTGCACTGTATCTCTCTCTTAGTTTGTATTAAATAGTTATTTTTTATACTATACTATTTTTAATATAAGTCAGAAGTAGTATGACTTTGTTTCTCTCTAAATCATCTACTTTAAACTACCAAACATGCTTACGTGTGGTCTTCGGTCCTCAACTAAGGCACCAAGGATCACATCAAATGACAGAAAAATTATTCAACAACTCAAGGTTAAGTTACTAAGCTCACAGACTCAGGCTTCATGCTGCTTGCAAAGTGGTTTTCTCTTTTTTTCGTGCTCTGAGGGTAAAATCAATGAGGCTCAGTCCGGTGAGATATTAGCTGTTTTTCCAATTCATTTATGATTTGAAACACTTGATGCGCTGAGACAGCTTGATACTCTGAGATATTGAGGTGATAGTTGCCACGGCTTACATTTTCACCACATAGATTTCATCACTTATTTCTGAACAATTGTTTTTACTTGAATTCTCTGAAGTTCAGATTTTTGTTCAAGCAAGATGTTATTTTAATCAGGGCTTTTCTTTCACTGTAATGTATTCAACTTAAGTAACTGTGCTAACACTAAGTAAATCCAGGCAAAATGTGTATACTAAGGCACAGCTGTGGCATAAATCAAACTGTTCAAAAAATTGTAAATCAAATCTGTGTAGTTTTTCTAAGAGTAAAATGAGATGTGCTGTTTAACTGACTGTATCTGTATATGAATTAAATAGTAAATAAACAGTTGTTTAAGGCGTTTATCAGTAGATAACATTACTTACAGTGAAAATGGTAATGCAATAGGTACCAACAAAGTAGAATTTGCAGCACAACCATGCTTTACAGAAATAATAGCATAATCATAACTTTTACTAATCAGCTTGTTTAGTTGCTTAGTTGAAACTACATGTTAAATACAAGTTGAAAACTACACAGTGAATAAAACCGTAACTGCAGTGCAATAGATCCTGTGAACAGTGTTTGGGTTCATTCCAACTCATCACTGTGAAAGGTAAATTTTTGCTCCAACTCAATGCTCTTTTACATTCTGTCTGTAGTTTCAGATCAAGCTATACATCTGGTCAAGGTTTCTAACTTCCATCTTTTAAACCTTGCTGCACACAAATTGCCCCCTTGGGGACAATGTAAATGTACATTTTATTCCTGCAGTGATAAAAGTGGTTACTGCAAAAAAGGATTGTTGCAAAAACTTGAGTGTTTTTACTGTATGTGTTACTGTAAGCTTTTGTTTCATAATATTTGATCTTCTGTGTCAACCTTAAAGCAGCAGAATATTTTAAGTGACTAGGTCTGAGTGGGTCTAGGAAGTGGTCATTTGTTGTAACGAACCAAAAGAGAATTATCACTCAAGTCTGCTGTCCGCCTCAGCTCTTCTGAGCCTTTAAGCGTCACTTAATAGTCCCTAAAAATCTTTTTTCTGCTGTCCTCCAACTGTTACCTTGTTACCTGTATTGCATTTTATCTACTCAAAGGGTACCATTAGTGCACTGGATCATGTTTTCTGCAATGGAAGCCCACCCTAGAGGACACTTCGTCCCATTTTGTCCACTGGAAGGCCTCCCTAGAGGGCACTTCGTCACATTTTGTCCACTGGAAGGCCACCCTAAAGGGCACTTTATCAAGTTTTCTCCAATCAAAGGGCACTGTAGAGGACATTTTGGCACATTTGTTGCGTTATTTCAAAAATAAGAGGAACCCGCCTAACCCCAAGTGCTTTAATCTCATGGTTGTGGTAGAAATAAAAGGGAAAAACAACTGAGGAGTGCTCAGCAGTAATAAAATATATGTACCATTACAGGCCAGTTTAATGCAGCAAAGTGATCTGTCAGTGAAAGTGTCCCCTGAGAACATCTACAAATATCATCCACCACTTGGAAGAATACTGAACAAGACAATGATAAAACAAATCTAAAATCAGATTGCAGAACTTCCTTTGGTGACTCACTCTGGTAAACAACAGACAGGGTCAGTGGCCACAGGCTTATATGTATTGGTAGTAGGTGGGAATCTTGTCATAAATATGTCTGAGTTTCAATGCTGAGTGCTGTGTGAGGTCAGCTGCCCCGAGGCATTGGATGGGAGGTTCACACCAGGTGAACTGTGTCCCTGAGCAAACTCTGTGTGAATCAGTAGTCCTATGCTTAGACCCAATCTCTATTCTCCATCTGGACTAATTGCCCTACTTGGCCTAATCATACAAACATGGATGAATACTAAACATTAGACCCCCCCACCCTTTTCTTCTTGTGCTCTCTCTTTTTAGCTTACACATTCAGTCTGTTTCCTTAGCAGCACCTTTTATGCCCTTACCCACTCAACACTCTGCTCTTCCTGTTTTTCGGATGCTTTCCCCTTTCCTTCCTTACTTACTCCAACTCCTTGCTTGTTTTTTAAGAGGGGGGAGAGAGAGGCTGACTGGCCACTTCAGGGACCAAAGGCATGAGGTAATCTAGGCAGGATTTTAGGCCTCCTTTGTCCCACATCTCAAGACTCCCCTCAGCTCCATGTGGGAAAGTAAGACCACCGGTCTGTATTCAGCGCGAAACATTGGACTGAATAATCATGTTGACAGGTGAAGAGGAACTCTTTTGTACTTGCAGAGGAAAACATGGTATAAAAATGTTTTGTTGTTGAGTACCCTTGAAGGAGCTGCCGCTTGCCAGTCCTGCCACAGCGAGTATGTGAGTGATGAGAAATCCAGTGGGCATGTTTTCAGCTTGGCTACAGCAACACAAGACAAATGTAACACGAAAAGGAACAATCTTTAATGAGAACCAGTAACTGTTGCCCAGTAGCCTTGCTTGTAAGCAAACTGAGCTCACCGTGTGAGAGGAGATGTGCCTAGATCTGAATGTAAATTTGTTTCAACTTTCAAAAATAAAAGTGTCTTTTGAATACATAACACTTTATATTTGTATAACTCTGCCCAAGGAAAACTGTCTTTGTAGTTTTCTCCCATTCATTCCACTACTTTATTGAGTGCTATAGTTTATTGATGTACTGTACCTTGTTGCAGAAGCTGCACAACGCACTCGCAATGCCAACACTGAGTTGCTGAGTTGAGACTCAGGTTTTATTCTTATCCAATGTCACTGTGTACAGAAACAATATCATTGATTCAAATGAAATTACATCTTCAGGGAGAAGTAAATAAAATGTGGTAATTCATACATATGTTTGATAACCCCTGCTGTAGCTGCTAAAGAATGTCCTCACATCCTAAAGCACCTACAGAAGTGCTGCTGACAGCTCTCAGCTGTGCCACATACTTATTGCATCACATCTATTGAGTGCCAATTTTATGTTCATCAAAAGTAAATAAAGACAGCAAGCATATGGTCAGCAGGTTTGTGTTGAGACAGTAGCTTCATTCAGATAATGGCTGCAACCCAGAGAGCTTAATTGATTGTGGAAACATGAAGGAGACCACTGAGTTCAGAATTGGATAAAGGGATGACAGACAGATATGTGATACTGAATTCTAAATATTCTGAATATGAGATCAATTAAACACCAATGAATAAACGTCTGAGGTTAGTTAAACTAGGAAAATTTGATACAAGAATGGTAAACAGAGCCTGCGTTCATTTAATTCATAGCCTTACTATAAACATCATGTCTGCTTTATGAGACCACCCATGTCCTTTACTCGTTGTTTCATCTATAGTTACTCACAGTATGCCTATCCACAGCCTTAGCCAGATGAGTCCCCATTTTCACTGATTACAGTTCAATCATTGCCAAAACAACTAAATATTTTCGGTAAGTGTAATAATTATACTATTGATTAAGCCAGGGAGCTTTAACAGTAATCTGGTACTATTCTCACGCGGAACATGAAACGTCTATGTTTTTCTCTTGACAGAGCAAAAGTCTGATAAGTATGGGTCCATCTCCATCAAATGAGAAAAGAGTAAATGACAAGATGTATCTCAGAATGCTTTAGCTTCTTTCTGTGAGTTTTTTTTGTTGGTACATAGTCTGGCATCCCTTCACACTCTGAGGTTTGGGGCACCATAGGGGTCACAAGATATTTTAAAGGTCCAGTTTGTTATATATGGGAGATATTTAGGATCTATTGACAGAAATGCAATATAATAAAGAAGAAGGTTCACTGACAGTGTTTTAGTATTACATATGATGGTTTTGAATTACTATTGCAGCATTACATGCATTAATGTTCGTATTGCATTTTACTGCTGTAAACGTTTAAGGCTGAGCTAACTACTTTATATACTGTTGGGTAGTTTCAGCTACAGCAATGCATCATATCATATAAAATCATCAAATGTCTGTAGCGTTGCTGTCCTGTGAGAACAGTGTGTCTCTAAAAAGATAATTTTTCATGAGCACAGACAAACAAAGCTTTGTGACAATGCATTTCTAGCTGATCCCAGGAAATTGTGATTCATCAGAAAAATTCTAAATCACCAAATTTTTACAGACAGGAAGGGATATATTATATGAAAAATATAATCTGAAAGATTGTGTGTAGGGGAGTACAAGTATAAGGTGACATAAAATAGAAAGTGAAGTGCAAGTATGTTGAATTCGTACGCAAGTACGGTACTTGTTACATTTCGCTACTGACATAAAAGGCGAGTAGCCACTGACTAAAGGTACAGAATAAAATGATTGATTTCTTTGTAATATCAATTTCCTCTAATATCTCTTACTTTTCATTACAGCCTCGCCAGACTTTCGTCTTTGATGATCTTCCACAAACTGTTAATGAGAGAAATATAAAGTTAAACTTCTGGCCTCGGGCGACATGTTGAGGGAAGGCTTTAATGGTGTTTTTGCATTAGGCAGATTAAACCATCTTTCACTGAATTCTATCTTCATTCTTCACCTAGTCTAAACGGCCAGTGACAAACAGAATATACTATACCCCTAATAAATCACATTAAAATAGATGCTTTACCATGTATGTGAATGTGTGCATGAGCACATGTGCATCTTGCATCAACTCTTTCTTACAGTAATCTCTCATATTGCAGAAACATGGCTTCATCCCCCCTTGTCACAACTGTTAATCTGGAGTCTTATCATCATGTTCCAGCAAGAGCGCTGACACACTAAGTCCCACTCAAGGTCACTTTAATGTCAGTTTGAGGGCATTTTGCCTGGTATGGTGCCTTGGAACTCCTACTTGCCCAGTAGGGGCCTGGCGCATTACTCCCCTCAATCATGGACAAATTTACGATCCGAGAAGGAACCGTCTCCCATATGCTACTGAGCCTCTCCCTATGTTTAGCCTGCTAATCCCCACAGGAGATGGGGAGCAGTGGACCATGGTAATATGGATGGAGAGAAGGAAAGAGGAGAGGAGAGGAGAGGAAAGGAGAGGGGAGGGGAGGGGAGGAGAGGAGAGTGTCAGTGTCAGCAGCAAAGGTGGCCCTAACAATCAGTGACAGTGGGGATGAAAACTCATAGCCACAGCACTTTCCCTGAAGTGTCTGCTATCAGATAAGCTGAGAGATTTAGTTAAGACTTCATATTTAGAGCATGGCTTAAGCTGTGAGACGATGTCTTAACTGTGGTGATGCCAATGTCACATTGTGCCTGCTATGCTCCATTTGTCAAATAGGATTTTATCTGCTTTTTCATAGCCGTAATGCTGCATGCCTTCGCCGAATTATCCAAGACCACATGCAACTACAACACCGATTTGATGAACCCCGCTTCTACGTGCAGCTGATGCAACTCATATCAAGTACCCCTCCTTAAAACTATCCGCAGTTATATTAACATTCGACTGGTGACTGTGGCAATTCAAGAGTGCACTGTTCCCAACCACAAGAAGATGTCACTTTGTATCACTGTAGAAGGGCCTGAGCACATTCAAATTAAGTCAAGCACATATCACATCCTTGCATGACTCCGATTCACTCTTCTCTCATTACACTTCTCATCATCATTAACAATAGCTGTAGATTGTCATAAAGAGGTTTCAGAGAGAGACATCAAGCAAAGCTTTCATTATTCTCCACATGTCAGTTAGCAATAATGCTGCCAATAAACAGCCACATTATAATCATCATTATCCACCCCTTAAATGTAGCTTCTGTGGCTCAGGTTTTGCACAATATTAGATGCTACATAATTCTCCTTTTAATATAGATCTGTTGTAAAACCTTCTAAAACAGAGAAACAGGGCATATGTGAGGTCATCATGTGATTCAGGTCAAAGTGCGGTCAGAAAAAGTAGTTGCGGTCAGTCTTCACAGTGAAACTTGGGAGGGATTGATCCTGTCTGTAATAATTTTGACACCAGTTTGACATCTGTCAGATCTGAAAAAACTGTTGTTTTTTGTTGTTGCATTAATTAGGACTTGAAAGATCTACAGACTATCCATCCATCCACAGTCAACTGCTTATCCTGCGTACAGTGGGGGGGCTGGAGCCTATCCCAGCTGACATTGGGCAAAAGGCGGGGTACACCCTGGACAGGTTGCCAGTCCATTGCAGGGCCACATACAGACAAACAACCACTCACACCTAAGGACAATTTGGGAAACATCAATTATGGTGGGAGAAAGCCAGGGCACCTGGAGAGAACCCATGCAGACACGGGGAGAACATGCAAACTCCACACAGAAAGGTTGCTGTGAGGCAACAGTGCTAACCACCGCACCACCACGCCGCCCATGTACAGATTATTTTGCACAAAAAAATATCATTCATAAAAAGCTAACTTGAAGTGACATGTTTTTACCTCTATGGTAAGTAACTTTAATCCATGTGTACATATGATGGCACCGTAGTACAATAAAATAAAATATTTTAATGAAACTTAAGTAATTATGCTCCATATCAAATTACAATCATATGATAATCATGACTCAAAGGAACATTTGTCACTTCAGTTTAAAGTTCTGAGTGCATTTTCAAAATCCCATTATCTCCCCATTTGCAATAAACATTAATTATGTGTCTATTAATGGCTACAAATCCAACATATTAAACAGTTAGACTAAAGGTTACAAGGTTGTAAAAGGGCTTGCTTGTTGACTGGTGACTAAAAGTAAATGTGCTCCAGTGTCACATCAATGCTAACTGTCAAAACAGTGAGAGTTCTTACCTTTTCTTTTGTTGACAATGCCAGCTACAAGTGTTTCTCAAGTGTTGACAACATGTTTTAAGTGTTGGCAACATGTTTGCCATTTACAATGACATAGTTTCCAACATCTCTTCTCATAGCCACTTTTTTGATTTGGACATAATGTGTATATGTTTTATTTGATCCAGATGATTACCGATTCTAATTTATAGTATTTAGTTTTTAACTTTGCACTACATTTCCCTGTGCTGCTGTACCAATTTGAATTTCCCTCAAGATCAATAAAAGAACATCTTATCTTATCTTGAAAATCACCAGTGTCTGTGTAGTCCTGCAATTTTAGAGTAGGAACTAAATTCTGAAAAAATGCTGCTGATAAAAAATAATTGAATAAAAAGTTACAGATTTCAGTTGCAAAATATGTGGCAAATATGTTTCAAATCTGCCCCTCTGGATACTAAATCTCATCTTATTCTTGAAACAGCCTTAAAAGTAGTCACCTTGAACTAAATTTTAAATGTATCACAAAAGTGTCACGACTTTGCACTTGCTCACCTGTCAGACTTTGTTAGACTGTGGTAGACAATGAAATAACAAGTTGTAACATAATAATACAAATCTTTGTGAAAGATAACACCCATGAACACACTATATCTAAACCCAAATAGAAATGATCGATGGCTAAATAAATCAATTTGGACTGAACTGCACAGTAGAACTCCTTGAAAAATGTATTACAGTAACAGGAAAATTAACAAAAGAAAGTCCACTGTGAATTATGGAGTTCACAGATATCTTATTGCACTTATGTTTATATTACGGGGTCTGAGACAGCAACGTTGCATGCAACTATACCCAAGTATGTATTGTGAGTGTTTTTGTATGTATTTTCTGAACATACAAAAACACTCACTGGAGCTTAAATGAACTGTATGTATGTACTATTGTTGATTCACTTGTGTTGCCTGTCAGCTGAGGTTTGCTCTGGTCATCTTTTCTTAAATTGCTCTTTAGCTCACTGACAAAAGTCCACTTCCTTCACACGCTTAAGGCCAGTTGAAGTCTTCTCTGTAAATGAACAAGCGAGCCAGAGCTTAAAGTGACGAATGTGCAGCGTGCGTCCGAGGTAGACAAATTGATTTTCTTCGGGTGGATAGATCTGGTATAGTGGCTGCTTTGGGCAAGAGAGGGCACGAGAGATATGTCAGAAGCACTTGGCTGAATGGGCCAAAGAAAAAAGAGGAAATGGAGGCACAGCGCTGAGTTACTGACGCTTCGCTGTGTGAGGCCTTAGCGGGCCAGTTAACATTGAAAGCTTTTGTTTAGTATTTGCTTAAATTGCTTTGAGATTCACAAATTGTATGGTAAGAAGACTGGATGTCGAGAAGTTAATTGTTTCAAGAAAATCTGCTGTTATTCTAAACCTGCACTGATTGATATTCAACATATTGAAACACAACACTACCATATTATCACCTTAAACAGTTAATATATCAAAATAGTGCATATTAACCATACTGCCTATGATATTAACACATCCAACAGGCATGAAGAAACATTATCACCTGACGAATGGAAGTCTGATATCCATTCTACTTTTAGCTCTGTTTTGGTCTCCACCAACTCCTGAGGGAAATGTCTGACTCTTCAGCAGCTAAATGCTCTACTTTGTTCACCAGCTAGTTGCTAACCCTCTCTGTCTGCCATTTGGTGCTGGCCAGTTTGAATTCACGGGTTATTGGTGCTCTTTCTTGGAGTTATCTTTGAAAACAGCTGCCTGTTGCAGTTGGAAAAGGGTTAGTGAGTCCTGTGAGACTGAACAGAAAGATAAAATATAGGTTGTAAAATAAAAACAATAAGCTGAAAGGTGCTGAAATGCTCTGCAAAACTGAGGGGAACTTCAGAGTTGGGTGATCTGTGTGTCTGTCCTTGGGAGTAGGGTTGGGCAGATAGACGACGCCATCGTCCAGTGGCATCGTGATTGGAAAAAAAAAATCTAAATTTTTCACATCATACCCGATCATACCACACTGTGAAAACAGGTTTTAATCCCCACCAACATTACTTTTAAGTATATCTGCTTTGCACCTGCCATGGACTTCTCTTCTCCCCACACTCACACACATTCACATCTCTGGTCTCTTACTACAAACACACGCGCTTGTCCCGCCTTTTTCTGTCTCTCTCTGCTCCCCTGACTTTTTCAATTAGTAGTATGTTCTCTAGACTCAACCAAAAGATACAGAACTCATCTTTTTTCCACCCGTGATCCATTATCTGATGCCAGCTTGTTAATGATGTAGGCTATCAAATGATCAAAACCAACATCTGCACTCTGTGTGTTCTTCTCTGTTGCTTTACTTGGTCCATGCTTGTAAAATATCCACGACTTGTAACATAATAGTCGACCAAATTCCTGATTTTTCATTGTAGACATTGTCGGATTGCAATTTTGTGGCCACTGCCCAACCCTACCTAGGAGTTACACATTTTACATTACCCAATTTTTATATAAAAATATTGATTAGTGCAGCTTTAAAACTAGAAAATAAGAAAAAAATGGATGTACAGAGGTTAGACTTTCTTGTTGTCCGTTATTTTCACAGACTGGGTCGTAAAAATTCCATCGTAATCTGTTACCCGTCATTTAAATTTTAATTTTTAAATGATAATGAGACAAGGATTTTCCTGCATGTAGAGAAAATATGAAATGATGCACAAACTCAATCACTACATACAATCACTTTTCATGTCTCCACACGAAGCAGATGAATTGTTTTTACCGCCTTGATGCTCCTTGCATCCCCCTAAACATTAGCTGCCGCTGGCTGATAAACATTTTCAGTATTACTTGCTTGTCTCCACCACATAAATCCCTCTTTTTTCACCCTGTTTATCAAACACATCACAATTATTGGGGTTTCTTTAAAAAGCTATGTATCAATGTAGCCTATTCATGTGAGGGCTAAAGCCAGTCAGACAATGAGGCCGTGCATGTGAGATAAAAAAAAAGGCTCCTAGACAATAGCTAATTAATATGCACACTCACCACCAACTGGACAGGGGTCTACTACAGGTGGTCTACATGTGGTTGTTGACATTGTTGTATGTGAATTACTTTAGTTAGGGTAGATTACCTGTATGTAGTTTTTCTACTAAAATGAATCCTTTTTTTATTGCCTGTGTGTGAAGGGGTTGTAATCTGACATTAAAATGATCCACCTGCCGGGTTTGGCTATTAACTCTGAAGGCAGGTATTCCTATTCCTATTCCTATTCGAAGGCTCCGGGTCGAAATCCAGTGACTGACACGTGCATGCGCGCTCCCGAGCCTCTCGCTGTGTCTACTCCCAGCACAACACAGACTCCAACATCAACTCCACGTAAGAATAAAAAACAAAAAATGTTTCAGTTTTGAGCTTCAGTTGGCTCAAGTTAGATAGCATTAGCTCGCCGGCTAACGCCGAGCAGTTGC
This sequence comes from Lepomis gibbosus, assembly GCA_029875015.1. Lineage (NCBI taxonomy): Eukaryota > Metazoa > Chordata > Actinopteri > Centrarchiformes > Centrarchidae > Lepomis > Lepomis gibbosus. The sequence goes on from JAPMOB010245411.1 coordinate 17,900, forward strand.
AAATATTGTCCGGTGTTTTGCATTATTTCACCAACCAATCACCCATGTTACTTTCCTCTGTACCACAATGTCAAAGTGTCAAAGC
>JAPMOB010245412.1:3348-17555 GCA_029875015.1 Lepomis gibbosus
CCCCTGTCCTTGGACTTCACGGCCTTGTCCTAAACTATCCCCTCAACAGCTTTCCTTTCTTTACCATTTGCTCCGATGTGGCGATATGTGTACTTCACACACCAAACCCCCGCCCCCTTACCACTCAACACTTCTCCCCTTCTGTGTGTTTTCAGATAACAAAGCTGATGTATGACAGACCTATAAAGTGTGATAATTCTAATTCTCATACTTATTCCCCTATCAGCAGGCTATAAGGATGGGCCCTGTGGCAAGAGATGGCACTGCTTTGCGGCCACCCACCAACAACCACCAAACCCACCACCTCATGCAGCTTTAAGTTCACCACAGTCCGCAGTTTAACCTGGTCTGGCTTCCAAGCCAAGCACTTCAACCCTATATATTATGGTCAAGTTCAGTTCAACCGGGTGTACTTTTACCTCTAAAACAACCTTGACACTTTCTCAAACCGGGCTGTCTTTGATCCCATGTCCATGACTGACCTACACCATGCACTCAACCCATTGTGGCGTACTTTCTTCTCTGCGCTGCTGCCTACTCATGCTGGTTTTCCCCTCTGCTGTCTACAGTGCTTTTCTTCTGCCCTCACCTCTACTTTTAACCACTCTTCACTGCACTCTCAGTGCTTGGTGCATGAGTAAGAGGGACATGATGAATATTGTAAACATGCTCACACTCCTGAAAGAGATAAATGATTCACGTGGGGAGGGAGCTGCCTTAATTGCTCGGTTGAGAGGTTGTGGGCAGGATGTTCTGCATGTGAACTGAGACATCCTAATATTTAACAAAAAACAGGAGAGAGAGCAGAGAGGGAGATGGTTGACATGATATGAGGTTTAGAGAGTTTGGTGGCTACTTGAAAAAAAGTTGGCCCAGAGGAAAATATGATCTTCAGTGTTGTTCAAAAGGGATTTTGGGTGGCGTTGGCTGTCAGCAGCCTTGAGGTTGCATATCTGAGGACTGAACGGCAGTGATGGATACACAATACAGACATCTGCCTCCTTCTCCCTCCCCTCACCCACTTCCCCATGGCAGCTGAACTGACAGGCTGACACAGACACACATAGTATCGCAGAGGCTTTTGATGCTACCTGCTCACTGGAGGCATGTCAACCAGCTCACCTGCTCAGGCCACTGGCAAAAGTTCACACCAAGCCCGGCATTTTAGCCACAGAAGCAGGTAACTGAGAACTTATCAGCAGTGATGAGAGTGAGGGGTCACCTTGATTCCTATCCTGGGAAATCTTAATCAGATGTTTTTTTCACAAGGCTTGTATTGGCAGGAGAAAAGAGAGCATGAAGCTAATTTATTTTTTTTTGCTTTGGTAATTGAGTCTGGCACGCATTACTATCAAAATGCTATCCATTTAAACACTTTAGAGGAAAGTTGGTTGCGCCTGCTTCAATCAGCGTAATGTGACCGGCGATGTTTAGTCCAGATCCCTTGCTTTATGATGGAAAGACGACTCACAGATCTCTCAGACTTTGACATATCGAAGATGAGTCAACGCTTCATTTCTGTGCAAATTGAGAGGGCCTGTGCAGGATTTGGCAGCATGCTGATATATCTTTCTCAGAGCGATTTGGGTTTGAAATTGACTTAGGCTTACAGTAGCTGAGGAATAATGGAAACTGTGTAGAGCCACTTATTCCACCTGTAATGCATTTTCACTGCACTTTTTGTTCATGACTGAGTGTTGTTCCATGTTGAGTGCCATTTAATCCTAACTAAGGCACCATAGGGTGCAATTCATTTTTATCCATGTGAGTCATTTCACAGTTAATCCTCAAACTGACCAATTTACTCCTGCCAAGATCATTTTTAATTATCACCTCTGCTTTACAGCTAATATGATGTCCAGCTGGTTTATGTTAATATGGTACTGGCTGTCAAGTATTGGCCCTCTTCTTCTGTTTTATTTTTTGCATGCACACAGGGCGATTAATTATGAAGTACTGAATATGAGCGTCAGCCAGGACTGGTGGGTGACAGATGCATGAAGGGTCAGTGCACTGGCGGCAGCTGGAGATGAAGGTCATATCAACCTGAGAGAGCAAAGGGGGAAAATAATGTGGCAAAGTGAGGAAGACATAGAGGGATAGTCCGTGCAGGTGTAACTTTGTAGAAGAGATGAATGATCCTCATGGATCTAAGAAGTAAGTCACTAGCAGAGAGGTACTCTGAACAAACTAATTATAAATAGATGGTGCTTTAAAATCAGAATGTTCACCCTTGGACTTTCTATATTGCAAGCAACTACTATTTATTCATGTGCTGTATTAATACATTTTACTTTAAAACATGGAAATTCTAGATGACCTGCTAGCTATTTGTGTGTTAGTCCCGATTTATTAGATTAAGTGATATGTAAACATAATAGGTGTTTAATTTGTACCTCATTTACTTTGAAATATGAATATTTTGGTAAAATGTTCATTTAGAATATTATATTATTTTACATTAGAATTTGACTATTGAAATTGCCTTGGACAAAATATAAATCTCGTAAGTCAATGAAATGAATAATGTTTCAAAACAGTAACACAAAATCTTTAGGCAGAGTGTGCTCTAAAATAGCAATAGCAACATTAGATCGTGAGGAAACATATGCTGTCCTTATTATCTCTGACATCTGCTGAAATCTGCTGGCAGCTGGAAGTGGACATGAGGATGGCAGCACTGCTGGAGGTTGGGTGTCTGTCTCTTAGTTGTCTGTTTCAATCAAAATTATAAGTCGGGCAAGCTTCTGCAGTGAAAAGATGAGATGTTCATATATACCTTTGCTTGTCAGTGTGAAGCTCGCAGTCCTCAATTCCTGTTACTCATTCTTATGTATTTAAAATGTAATTAAATGAAAATGTAAAGCAGAGCGGTCACTTGTAACTGTATTTAAAATGTTTCTCATTCAACTGCACATTACACAAACACAGGCAGTGTCCAGAATCTTTATTATCAAGCTGGGATAGTACTATATAGGCATGGCTGTCTGCCTTTATTACAGTTCATAATGAAATGGTATTATGAAAATGAAATAATTTCTTTGTCGGTATCATGTCCTTGTCTCTGTTAAATGAGGTGGGTATCGTGGCCTTTCAGTACTCTATGATCCAAGAGGGACCTATTAAAATCTGTTCATACAGCAATTGTTAAAGTTACTGAAAATCTAGTTAAATGCCACTGGCTGTTGCTTCTCATCTGTAAACTGACAGACCGTTTTACTGTGGCAGTAGTCTCGGCAGCAGTAATAATACTGCCAAAGATACTGGCTTAACCTTAAACTGACATTTTGTAGTGACCACTGCTCGCTAAAATTGTGGTTGCTAATGTCTGAGGTGGGATTTTCGAAGGTACCAGTAATGTTTTTTTTTTAGGATACAGTAGGTTTTTTATATTGATTCCCATGGGGAAATTAGTCACCCAGTGCAGCAGCAGAAGGAACCAGCAGAGAGAAACATTCTAAGAATATACACATAGCAAAAAAACACAAATAAAATCTGTTATAAAAACATCAAATAGTGATAAATGGTAAATATATAATAAAACGGTGAAAATAATGCAGTCCAGCAGTGAGCTTTATCACATTTTGTTGCGTATCTGTTGGAAGAGCAGGCTCGTGTTAGGGCATTAGTATGAGTCATGCCTTTACCTTGGCATTGACCTTGTTGAGTTAGGGCGTTGTGCTGGACTAAAGGCAGACCTGTAGAAGTGTGTGTGTGTGTGTGTGTGTGTGTGTGTGTGTGTGTGTGTACCTTTCTGGCTTGGTTATGATGTACAGGAATGTTAGCTATGCCTGGTCAGTCAACACGACCCTTGTGCCTGGAGCAGTGTAGAAGTACCCACTGCCCTTGTGTTTTATAACTTCCTGTTTATGTTAACGTGTCCATCTCTGAACATACTTCCTAGTTCCTGTTATCAGCAGAATAGTCTCTAACATTCTCTTGTACTCCATAACTTTTTTTTTTCTGTTGAGTCCTTTTTCCCCCAACATTATTCTTTGTCTTTCTTACTCAGTTACTCATGTGTCTGTAGTCTACGTGGATATTAATCCTGGCGCTTCAAACCTGCCTGGGGCTCTGAGCTGTCTTCTGAAATGCAGATCTGTGGAGGTGTCATCGTAGCTGTATGTCTTGGGTGTCTGCTCTTGCCCCCCAGCCTCACTCTCCTATTCACGCAGCCGTGAAGACATGCATTATTCCTCACTGACTCATCTGGGCAGCCTCAAAGATGCCCAGTTTTCGTTTCCCCTCCTAACTTTTTCCGCAAAAAAGGAAGTTGTTAGATATTTTATGCTAGTGTCTGCAAATCATGTAGACGTGGTATCTGCATTTTTCTGCTCTCTCCCCTCTGTTCCCTAATCTGTATACAGTTGGCCAGGCATGTGATGGTCATGCAGATAACTTGCGCTACTTGCACAGTTTTTTTTTTTTTTGGTCCTGTGACACACTGTTTCCCAGTATTTCCCTTTTCACAGATCTGTGTTTACAGTTGCTCCACATTACGGTTTTCAGCCTGTAACTAAAGCAAATTGTAGGCCTAGGAGAAATGACATCAGTGTCGCAGCCACATGCCCCTGTAAGAATGCCTAAATATTTACAGGCCCTCATAGCAGATGCTAGCCTACCCTTCAGTCTCCCATTTGTTCAGCCTGTAAGTTTTTTAAACTCAGCCCTGTGGTTGCTTCCTTCTGCTGTAGCTTTTTATATTGAGGTACACCATTCTACGTCCTGTCTGGGCCGATCCCACGTCATTGATCCCTCCGTGAAGCTGGGCTCTTTAATTACAGTCATTAGCTGGAGTAGATCTGCTGCTGGGGTTAGAGAACCTTATTACCAAGACCATGTCTCTTTCCTCCCCACACAGGGAAGAGTCTAATGCTGCTCACTAGTGCGTTCTTTGAAAATAAGCTGCAGTTACAATGTTTACAGAAAACATGCTGCCAAATTGGATCCCCAAATCACACAAGTCTCACCAGGAGACATTTTCCCCTTCTACTTTCATCCTCTTTCAATTGGATATGGAAGAGAAGTGTGCAGCATTCCAACAACAGATTGAAGCAAAGTGGGGTGTTAGAGGCCATGTCAGTGTGGCGTCGCCTGTTTACTGATGGACCGGTGCCGACTGGTGGAGTGACCAGGCTAGAGTAGCCATTTATCTACGACTCCAGACCTCCATTAACATCTTTGTAGTCCTCCCTGTTGAGATCTACAGTACATTTCCTCTGACATGCCTCTCCTTCTCCTCCTACTGCTCCCTTAACTGGTGTTTTTTATTTTGAAGGTTCTGTTTCACTTCCATTCCTGTTTTGTCTGCCGTCAGGATGTCATCAGGCATTCCTCTGTGTCTGTTGTTTAATTAGTCATATGGAGTTGGTCTCTTCTTTGGATAATGGAAAAAATGAACTCGCATCTTGTTCCCATTGGGTTCTTATGTGTCTCTCCACCTTCCGACTTGAAAACAAAACATTATCCCCCTTGAGCAGCGTGCTAAAACCACACATCTGTTCTACACATAAGACATAAACAAAACAAGACCTAATTACCAAAAACCAGCAAGATTATTAAATATGGTGTAAGACCATGTGATTAAGTGTTTTTTTTTCCTCTGGTTGGGAAGTATTATTAGACCAGATTACTTCTACTTCTGCTGTGTTGTAATCCATAGGATTTTTGTGAGTCCTATACACACCTTGAGTCCTGGTCACAGTGTCATGAAATACTGATATTTGTATTGTTGCGCCACAGCACGTGACCATAAAGGTCTGACTATTGTTATGTTATCAGCAAGGTAGCATTTGAAAAGCTAGTGATGGTCATGTGTCCTTGGTGTATAAAGCTCAAGCATAGAGCAGCATGACCTGGCTACGGTATGATTTTTTAAATTGTTTTTAAGAACTAGATTAAGCCATGGAAAAAGTGATGTGGTGCAAAAAAATGTCACACTGTCCAGTTCCTCATGCTGTAGATCACTATTAAGGAAGTGTTTTTAAGGTTTCTGGGTGAAAATGGACTTTTTGGTGCCACCTCCTCATGACAGAATATAGTTCTGCATTTGTCTAATGGCATGCACCTCTTGTTGTTTGCTGATGTTGATGTTGGTAACAGAACCCATGTTAAGTGAGGCCCTGTATTTCAGCGCATTATTGGCAGCAGCAGACCACCCGTGGAGCTCAGACAAATAAAAATCCCATTTCCTCTCTTTCCATTGGTGGTATTAAGAGCTGCGGATTGTGCTGTAGCCTGAGTGCCAATGAAAAAGCCACTCAGTGTGTGAGCAGTTAAAGCTCTCTCAGCGCAGCAAGGGTGAGGCCTTCCCTCTGTATGCATCACCCTAGCCAGCTTGATCGATTCACTGTTTGCTCTGTCTTGTCTAAGTGCGAGCTCACACTGCCAACTACGCCCACAGAAAATAATTCGGACTTCGACCAGTGCAACCTGCTTCCCAGAGGCTTCCCCAGCACACATGCGCGCATGCACGCCCACAGATACACAAATGTATAGTGTACAGTGAGTCCACACAATCTGTCTTTCAGCCTAAGGGAGCTGGACAGTCCAGGCATGGATCCATGAATTCCTCATAACACAATCTGTTGGCTGATCAATAATTCAATTCTATCTGTGAGCAAGCATGTCTCGATCCAATCTCACCTGCACCGCCCTCTGCCTTTCCTTAACAAGGTGGGTGTTATGTCCTTGAGCTGGGCTTGGCTCATGTCTGTGTGCTTCTGGGTGTCCTTGTGTGTGCTGATTAGTTTGCTTTAGTTAGTTCTCAGGCAGTGCTTGTTCTAGTCCATCATTGTCCCCCTGTGCACGTGTGTACATGCATGAGAGCCCTTGGCTGTTGTGGATTACAGAACCTTCATTATTTTAGCTGTTCATCTCTTGTGTCTTTGTGTCCACAGCAGTGTGTGGATGTGAATGTGTCCATCTACAGTTGGCAAAGTTGATGTGTGTGTGTGTGTTTGTGTCTGAGCTTATGCATGATCTGTCTCTACCTCCAGGCAGCTAGACGAATCAAAGGCATGGATCTCATTAAAAGGTATAGAGCCTGTGGAGAGGTCAGCGGCTAAGTTCCCTGATTAGTGGGCTCCGGCGGGCTGCCTGGGTAGCCGTGTTTGCCTCTCATCCCTCTCCAGCCCGCACCTGGGAGGCAGTGTCTCCAACACTCTTACTCACCGCAGCCCCATCTGACAGGGTCAAGGTCAACACACAGGCATGGATTTACCCTCAGTCTCCATCGTCTGGCCCTCTCTATTTCCCTTACTTTCAATCACGGCGTAATAGGCCGCCTACTTCCAGTTCTGTTTTTATCCCGCTTTGAATGTTTTATCAAAGGCCACATTCAGTTTCCATCCCAGTGACAGCCTTTCTCCCTGCATATCAAGCTGCACCAATAGCCAGACGAGCAGCTTTCTGGGTCGTTAGGAACTCGTTCCAGGGCCCGGACTCCTATCAAAGCCAGCGACCATGAACCGGAGATGACTTTCAGCCAAGGGCAAACTCTATGTGTGTGTGTGACTGTGAGTTAGAGAAACAGGACGCTTCTGAAGGTTGCCCGACTTTGGACAGTTTCTTTCCTCTGAACGGTCTTTCTCTTTACTCTGGCTGTCTCGTCCCCTGTGTGCCTCTCAGTTTAATGCCCTTCCAGATAAAACAACGTCAGTAAACTTCCTCTTTGTTTCTCCCATTTTCTTGCTGATAACCATGCTATCTAAAAGTAGGCCCTGGCAGCACACCCTGTCTATTCACCCCTACACCACCCCCACCTCCCACTCCTCTCTCCTAGTATGTTAAGGTGCATTGTATGTAATCTGTAGATGGTGGGGAAAGGGTGCTTTTCTTTTTCGGGCCCGCCAGAGAAGGCGGCGGTGGGAGTGATTGTGGGTGGAGGGGGACTGGCGCGTATCTGCTGACTGTCACTTCCATTAAGTGGGCTGTCCTCCATCTGCCTCCCCTATATGCTCAGACCAGGCTCTTGGTAAATCATGGCTCCCTTTTGTTCAGTGCCCAACCTTTCTAATCCACAAACTCTTCAGTCAACAGATATGCTGTTGTAATTACAGGTCACTATTTTCTGTAAACTTCCTACAAGAGAATTTAGATCCTTTTTTATGCATATTTTTGTTTGCTATACAGAGTTTGTCAGAGTTGTTTTTTTTGTATCTATCTGTTGGTATAAGGTTTTGGCATCTGTTTCCCCTGAGAGCACAGAGGGGTGAAATCACAATAGTCCACTGCTCCATAGCTTCCACTCCCTCTCCGTTCCCAGTCTATGTCTCCCTATCAATTAATAAAGCTTGACATTTATTGGAGAAAACAAATAAAAGTGCTTGTTTTGGGGATTGTCTCCTATGCAAACCACTCTCCATTTTTTGCGTTTGTTTACATATCATCGAACGTCCTGATCCCTGGACAACATTGCGCTGCCAAAAACATAGGCCTCAAAGGAATTCAGTTTAATGCTGTGCAAGTGCCTTTTCTAAAGGGCAGTGCTGCGCCTCTGGTTGTCAAAGTCTGTTTAGCAAAATAATCAGTGCTTTAATTAACAAAAGTCAGTTCAGAATATCAATTATAGTTTTCCCTTATCTGCAGTCATGTCACACCAAGAAACAATTATGACTGATTGTGAATTTCTATTGTCTCTTGCTGGTGATAATTACTTACGTTTTGTTTATATATTACACTTTTTTATTTTCTATAAATAACTTCCCCTCCTGCCCTCCACTCTCATTTGCGATCTCTTGCGCCTATTATATATTAATGAGTGGCCTTAAGTTCCTGTGTCCCTTAAATGATGACTTTGCAAATCGGTCGTTGATTGTGTTCTGTTGAAGAGAGACGGTGTGTGTTTTCATTCAGAGAGCCTTAGGGGCCTGCTAGCATTTTCTCTCATTCTGATCCCAGTCCAGACACGCTCCTTGTTCTGCTATGACAAACACAGAGATGAGCCTTGATGGCACACAATCACCTCCACGCACACATACTTCATTCAGTCACACTTTCATACACATTCACAGTCTAACTCTTTTCCCTGCTTTCTGTTTATCTTTCCCTCATTGTCAAACACCCTTACACACACACTCTCACAACTCTCCCACAAGTCTCAGAATACCAGGCTCTAGGGTTCCTCTTCTTCGCTAGCTAAGGTAATGACATGGTTTTGGCCCTCACTGCGGTCGCTGTGAAACAACAGATCTTCTTCACAACCACACCTTTCTGTTTGTTTGTGTGGGGTGATGGAGTGTGTGTTGTCATCTGGAGGTGTGCCATCAGCCTGCAGTCACACTGTCATCACCCTTTAGCCTTGCGTAGCAGGCACTGAACAATGTTTTGTTTCACCTCATCTCTTTTCTATTTCATCCCTTATTTCTTTCGTGTCTGATTGAAACAGTCCTCTTGTTTTCACTTCTTCCCCGTGTTTGGAAATAATTTGTCATGCTTGACTGTCACTGAGACATGACCAGAGTTTGGTTCTCTTCCAGTTTCTGGAGAGTTGTTTGCATTTGCCGGTTGGCCTGTCCAGAGTAGGTAAAGGGTGCAGTGGAGCCAATTATAGAAATGGGTTTTGTGCGCAGTAAGCGTAGCGTGGCGGTAGTGGGTGTGATGGGTTTTTAATGGGACTGAGACACAGTCACACATGTAAAGGCTTGTTGTTTTTGGTGATTGCAATGGTCAGTATGTGATAGGTTGGCCAGCAGAGCACAGTCCACTTGAATCTGTGACTGATTGTTAAGATCAAGCACCACTCACAGCCAGATGGTTTCCCACCAGTATTCTAAATCATTTTTTTTTGTTCCACGGATTTATAATTGAAATGAGAGTCACATTGCAAGATGTTTTGCTAAAAACCCAAAACACAATAAAAGGCCTGTGCTGCTGCTGTTAAGTGCCTGTGCCTCCATCCGTCACATTGCTCGCAAGCTTTGTTTGCTAGTGAAATCAAACATGGAAAAAGATAATTAAATAACCCTACGTTTTCATTTCCCTCTAATTATTGATGTGCTAGTCGTTGATTGCTGTTTCACGGTGAGGGTTAAAAGCATAGACTCATCCCCTGTAAAGTATTCTTAGGATGTTATCTATTGAGTAATAAAGTGTCCCTTCCTCCCTGTCTATGGAGCCAGTGTGTGTCTGGCTAGGGGCTGTATGGTAAATGATATGGCTAGGGCCATTAGCTAGATCTTTGTCTCTTCAAACTGCTGGCTCCTCCTGATATCTAAGTGTTTTCTGCTTATTAACCATACTGTCATATGCTCTTTTGTGAGGATGCACATTAATCTAAATGCATGCTAGTACATTAAAATTCTTTACAACAGTTCACATTGAACTGCAAGAGGCTTGATCAGCTAAGAAATGAATGAGAGAATGCCAGTGCACTAGTTTTTGCTTAGCTCAGTGTAGACTATCGAAGAAGTGATTTGTATTCGTGCTGCCTTGTGGTCCCCTGCTCTGTTCGCAGTAGCCAATCTGGACAAGGAGTTGTTATCAGAGGGCCTGAATGAAACAGCTGCCTAGCACTCTTCACCGCCGTTCAAGTCCTTCTACGCCTTTGAAAATGTCGTGTTCTGCCCGTTGTGTCAGACACACTGCTCGCTAATGGCTCCTGGCTCTGATCCAACCTTATCCCACATTCTGAACCTGGCTTTGGTTGCATCAGGCCCCTCTCACAACTTGGAGACTTACCTGGATCATGGCAGCCAGGAGCCAGCCTCTGCTGTGGAAACAGTTTTCCACAGTGGTTAAGGTATTTGGAGGATAAGCCCTACCCCATGGACTGCTCCGAGAGGGCATGGCTAGCAACTGCCACTGCTAACACGCTAATATTTAGCGACAAGAGGGTTTCAGCAAAGCCCTGTGGGTAAGCCACACCGGATTTTTCACTTCACAAACTATCCGAGTTACATTGAAATGGCTTTTCCTACTGTTTTGCCGCACCCTCTCCCTGCCCTTGACACAGGGAACTGCTATTGAAATCAAGTGCACGTACAGACTTGTCAGCTCCACATAGCAGCTAGCCTAAGCACATCACCCTTATCTGTGATGTCACTTGCTTCCTCCCCTGTCCATGCTTCCCTGTGCCAGGTCATAAGCACTCCCCCACCCCACCCCACTTGTCTGACTGTAATGCAGCCTAAGCCTTTTGTTGAGAAGGGCATTAGCCTATATTTGTGGGCATGGTCACTTTGTCATCCAGACCTGACAATGTATGCTCCAGATGGGTGATTAGTCACTACTGTGTGTATGGGTCTTTGAGAGAGCTGCTGTGCATGTGACCTAAGATAGGTGTGATTACTAGAAGATGAGGCCGACAGCCTAAATGAAGATAAAACACAACCGCTTGTTGTTTAATGTCATGCACTTCTGTACATGTATGTGTGGTTCTGTGTGTTTATCATCTAATAGCCATCAGCCCCCCACCCCCAGCCACCTTCCCCACAGTCCTCACATCCCCAGTGCAATCTTTTATCTTCTCTAGTTCTGACTCGGCTAGCTGGGCTTCCATCAGCGATTTGGAGTGCAGCTCTCATGCCTGTAGGCTGCTGTAATGATAGCTTTTGCAAAAGAAAACCCAGCTGTTTGCTCACAAAGTATGCGAATGAAAAGTGGAGAGGAGGAGGAGGAAGAAGAGGAGGAGGATGAAAGTGTCACCAGCCCTCTATTGTACAGCTGCAGTCTCATACAATTTCACGAAGCAGACCTAACAAAAGCAAGAACACGTGCACCATGAAAGATTAATTGGTTGCTGTTAGCTCTAACTCTCATCATCACCTGCAGCAGAGAAGGTAGGGAATACAGAAAAGAAACGTGTTGCCTGGTGTTGGCGAGGATAATAAGGCACCAGGGGGAAAGGCGTTTTTCTCTATCTGGCCGCTGGCTGACAAAAAGTTTCCGAAGTCAAGCACACCAAAGTAAAAAATTGAAACTGAGATGCTGTTGTTTTGTGTTCACCTGGTCTAGCTTGCACAGTGACGGCTCATCAGCTGGCACTGATTGCATTTTGGATATGGTTAACAGGCCATTTAGAAGTTGTGGGTGTGTGTGTGTGTGTGTGTGTGTGTAAGCGTGCAAACAAGTGTGTAACATTGTGTGTGTGTGTGTGTGTGTGTGTGCTACACCACTGTCCAGACACATCTGCCTTGCTTTAATTAGTTTTGCCTGGCACAGGGACCCACCAGTCTCTCTGGTGTTTAATAACAGCCTAGACAGTGGGCATTTATCAAGGTCTGAATTCAGCTGAAGGATCGTGCATTCATTTGGCCAAAAATCACTTTAAAATTAGATTATGTTCTTTTTATTTTCTGAAGCTAGTTGCAAAGAAGAAGAAACACAAACCCTGTCTGTTCATTTCTTCCCCCCTTTTCCTCTCTTCCCATTGTTATTTTTTCATCAGTCATTGTATTAATATGTCATATGTATGACCCGAATTTCCAGGCCATTGAATCATTCCAGGGCTCTTCCCCTGGCTTGTCACCCCTACTCTTTTTGATCAGAGCCATCGTAGTGAGAAGTATCCCAGGCCGAGAGATGGAGGCTATATTTCGTTCTCTCCTCAATCAGAATTAGTAAGCGGTCCTTGGGAGCAAACAGACCCACTCTAAATGCCTCCTCCTTCAAAGTGTCTACAGTATGTCCTCCCCTCTCCTGACTGCAGTGGTTTCTAATCAGGGCAGGAGATTTTCGCTGATGAACCAATATAAACTGACAGACACACTCCCCTCCCTTAACCTATCTTCTCACTCTTCTTCCCTTCTCCATCCTTTCACATCTGTGAATCTTACCTGACGAGACTCATTTGTCAACCCCCTCCCCAACCCTTCTCTTTCCTTCTGCTTGCCCCAGCCACCTGATCCCTCCCTCCTGTTGTTCCGCCAGTGCCAAAAGAGCTGAAGGATCTGCTGTGTGTGTGTGTGTGTGTGTGTGTGTGTGTGTATGTGCTTGAGTGAACGGGAATACTGAAGAGACAGAAACTAAACTGAGCAGAGCCGAGGTGCATACAGGTGCAGCTCCTCTTGCCGCCCGAGGGATAGCTGTCAAAGTCTCTTCATTTTGTCCCTCTTCCTTTGTGTCATCCCCACTGTGGCCTTTGTATATCTCACTCTAGTCTTACTCTGGTCTAGCTAAGTACTCTTTCAGGACAGGGTGGCCCCAAGAGGTGTAGTTCCCACAGGGAACATCCCTCCGGCTGTTGCTCCAGCTGTTGCTCTTCATCAGTCTTCAACTTCTGTGTTTTTGTATTGTATGAATATTGTTTTATTATCACTGACTTACTACAAGGACAATTTCCCCATAAGGAATAATAAAGATTTCTACTACTACAGTGATATATTGCATGCCAGAAGGGCCTAAAAAAGATGGTGAGGAATTCAAAAGCAGAAGGAGCAGCAGCTAACGTTGCCCCCGAGCTCTTCTTGCAAGCTGAGTGAATGCAAATGGACTTTTTTAAAATAAAGCAGAGTTCCCTAGCCGTAATAGTCTGCATGCCTAGTACAATGCTGCATAGCTCCATATCCCCTCATTCGATCCCACAGCAACTTCCTTTTTGGGTGGGACTGGCTGTGTCATTCTATCCTCTGTCAGCTCACTAGGGGAGATTGCTTTGATTTTTGTGCAGACTTGACCAGATTAAATGGAGTTGGTCCAGGCCATGTGGACGGGTGGCTCCCAGCCATCATCTCATTTGTGTTTCTCATTGTCGCTTGCAGCTCCCCTCCATTTTTGTTCTCTCCTTTTCCTTTTGTTTGCCTCACGCTTCTGCTCAGTATCTGGCCAGCGATTGATAAGACCCAATCCCTGACAATGCTTGGCGCGCTGCACAGGATCGGTGGTGATGGCGCTCATGCATTGTGGAGAGTGTGTGTTCAGGCTTTAGGAAGGAGATGGGATGCAGCTCACGTCATTGTTTATCTACCTTTCCATTTCCAGATGGCGCTCAGTAGAAAGAGTGTGCTTCATGACACACTCTCTCTTTCTCCCCCTCTCTTTCCTCACTCCTTCTCTTCCACCGCCTCATTCCTCCATCTCTCCTGTGGCTCACTCGGTGTATGGACCAGCTTTCAGGTCCAGAACACGCAGTGTGAGGTGAGGGGGAAGGTGGTGAGTGAGCCAGGAAGGCAGACTGGGACTTGAGAGGGAGCCGTGTGTGTGTGTGTGTGTGTGTGTGTGTGTGTGTGTGTGTGTGTGTGTGTGTGTGTGTGTGTGTGTGTGTGTGT
>JAPMOB010245413.1:0-29772 GCA_029875015.1 Lepomis gibbosus
ACACACACACACACACACACACACACACACACACACACACACACACACACACACACACACACACACACACACACAGGTTCTTATGGCACTCCAGTGTCCTAAGTCCACAAAGCTTTTTGTTTTGTTTTCTACCTTTTTCTAAATGGGAGATGGAGACGTTTGCCATGAATGGACGATGACGCAGCTCCAAGGCGAGCTTCAGAAAGAGCTCCTAATTGATCAGATCCATCACGGCAGTCCCACAGGACACAGCCAGGAGGAAGTGCGATGCATTATTGGCTTTTAGTAGCTGGACGCTGAGGACCCGAAGTGCATGTCTGAGGATATTTAATACTCCATTAGAAAACGCTTTGTTTGACCATATGTTTCCTTCATCACCTTTAGGTGCCCGTTTTAGCCTCACAGTCCTGATTTTGAGGGTTTTCATATGAGGCCTGTATCTGAATAGTTATCAGTTAGTATCTCACTCTTTCACTTAGTTTCAGTCTGTTCAGCTTGATTTAGCTGATTTAACTCCCAGCAGAAAGTTTGACCCTCTCTGTCTTGTCTTTTAATTTCTCCATTTCAGCATACACAATTCCAACAGGATAAATGACTTGTTATATTGATTTCACACCACACACGCACGCACGCACACACGCACACACACACACACACACACACACACACACACACACACACAGAAATCTGTGTCACTCTGCTGACTCCATTAAAGGGATAGACAGTGGGGTTAATTTTATTAAGATGCTAGACAATTGCCAGTCATCATTTGCATTAATAAGCTGCAGGCTTATCCTCATTTGCACTCATTGACTCATCTGTGTGCCTTCAAACAAACACAAAAAAGGCAAGAAAAAACAGATATTTGAGAATGAGATTTGGAGGTCATGAATGACCCAGGTTCATTGAGAAATAATAGTAACAAGTAGGGTTGCAGCGGTATATCGGTTTCACCATACACCACGGCATGAAAATGAACAGTTATCCATGCATTTGCTTGTATTGGGAAAAACATATAACCAGACAGAGAATTACACTAACATGTCTTTTTATTTATTTTCAAGAGGAGGATTCAACTTTTTCCAAGACAGAAATATAATAGAAAACTTCTGTTCTCATTCCTTTAGGGGTCATTGTAACTGATAATAATAATACTAACAAGCCTACTACTACTGCTAATGATAACAGTGTAATGTGTAACTGTGATATTTTCTGAGACAGTTATTGTGAAAATCTCATACCATTGGAACCCTACTGACAAGGTAAACTCCAGACAAAAATAATTAAATATATCATCTTGTCAACCTTTCTGTTGAACCAGGGTTTATTCTGGAAATGGTCAAATTATGCATCAGCTGATGAAGCACAATATGTGGGCACAGTGGAGTAATTTCATGCAGCCAAACACTCTGTGCAGTGAAACGGAAGTAAACCTGTTTGCATTTGCGAAAAAGCACCGGTGAGATGACCTGATTGCTCTCGGTGCCTGGAGAAAGGGCGTTCACCTGCGCCGCCGTGCCCGCTGGGCCTCCGCGCCTGCTGGGCCTCCGCGGGGTCTGAGACGGTGTGACCCCCATTAGAGTCAGGACGTGGCACCAGCCGGCAGCCTGCCATGCTCATCGGATTACCACAGCATGGAGCAACGGATCCTGTTTCTATTGATCTGCATAGGAAAAGGGCTGAGCTGGATGGTTAGAGAGGTGAAATTTAAAGCGCAGAGGTGCTTTGAAGGACAGTGGGAGGGCCTTTTGATGATGGGAGGATGTGGGGATACAAACACTGGATTGCAGAGAGTCTGAAAAACTCCAGCCACCTGCAGTTTCCTGATATGAAGGAAACTTTGCTGCTGCTCAAGCTTTGAGCCCTGCGCCCTTCCCTTGACAGAGATAAAAGAAAATATTATGTTTTTTTAATTAGCTCAGAGGAGAAAGGCTAGGCATCATTAGAAGTTTGGGTGTTTGTCTGCAAAACAAATCTTTCGGGGGGAACATTTATTTTAACAGCTTAATCAGACAGGTAACTGCATTGCTTGTTGAACAGGTGGTCTTCACAGTTGCTTTATCTCATTTTGAAATGTACGATTGTTTTTGTTTCTGTGACGTCTAAAACCTGGTTTAACATTGTTTGCTAAGCTGCTGATGTGCACTTGTTTTCACTCACTGCACATAGGACTTCTGCACATGTCAGTATTTGCAATGGACCTAATGGTTCATTACCACAGAGCATGTTGCTCAGTCATCAACTGATGCAATGGTACACACTGTAGGATCGTTAAGTGCTTGGACGTTTTTGCCTGTTGAACAGAGGCATGACACCTTGTTGGTGTTTGCTCAGTTGATGCTTTTAGCCACCACAAGAGGGCAGCTGTGCTCTTTCATATGGCCGGGTGTATCTGTCCGGGATTGTTTCCATGCTTTCTGTCAGAAAAATATGCTTTTTACCACCAAACCAAAAACACCTATCCTTACAGCCAAAAACATCTCGTTCAACCAGCTTTGTATCCTCGCTGTCAGCCTGTGCCTCCCTCCTCATCCTCTCAGCACAGTAATTGCTGTTGTAGCCTCAATGACTGCTCATCCTATCAGATTGTCCTTGGCAGTTTATCCTCCTCTGAATGTGTCCAGAGCGCATGAGGCCAAATGCTGCTCGCTGAGCTTCAGATGACTCATTGGGATAATGTGAACAGACACCAGCAGCTCAGAGTCGATACACAATTCAAGATTAGATGAGGAATGTGGAGCTGGTGCGGAGTGTAGCTTTGGCATTTTCCATGTGTGCTGCTGCGGTTGTTTGGCAATCTGTAAGATTATCTGGTTTTGTCTTTAGCACATTTACTTGCTCTGCTTAAATTAATAGTTGCTAGACAGGGATTTGGGAAAAGTGCAATTGTTCTTTTCCACTTAAAACATACATCATTTGTCTACTAAAGTACTATTCGGGCTCAAATTTATCACAGGATTTCGCACTAATAGTTTTCATTTTCAAAGATATGCATTTCTTTCCACGTAGACAAAATCCAAAAAGTAGTCCAACAGATACAAGCAGCAGCGCCTCCTTCTCCAACAGATGAAAAACGTGTTTATTTTTTACATTGAGGTTCGTCAGGTTTCCATCACCTTCAAGTTCCATTAAGTTTCCGGTGCTCATCTATTTATAACTCAGTAGCCTCAGGGCGAGTTGATGAGGTACGATGACATGGTTCTCCGAGCAGTGGCTTTCTCGCCGAGTCCATTATTCATGTGAGCCGAGCGCGGCTCTCTCTGGAGTGGCTGACTGCACTGTGCCACAGATTCCTGTAGGCGCCCTTCTCGCCATGCGCTCTCTCCGGGTCGCAGCCTGACGCACTCGGGGAGGACCGTCCTCTGCTGTCACACAGCCGAGGGAGGGAAGGAGAGAGAGAGAGAGAGAGAGAGAGAGAGCAAAACTTTGCTTGATTGTGGTGGTTTAGACGCTTTCACCTTGGCAAGCTCGGCAACCACCGAACATACCTTCGCTTAAATTAATCTGCTTCTGACGGACAGCGGCAAGGAATCCCCCTCAGGAGAGACAAGGGGCTGCATCCTCTGAGGCTGTTCATGCCGGATAAAGTTTATGAGCAGCGTGGTAGAGGAGAGAGGATAACGACTCGGTTGCGCACCTTTCGATAAACTTATTGGGAAGTCGCTCGTCGCCAGCCAACTGAAATGGGCACCTTGCGCGACCTGCAGTACGCGCTCCAGGAGAAGATCGAGGAGCTGCGTCAAAGGGACGCGCTCATCGACGAACTGGAACTGGAGCTCGACCAGAAAGATGAGCTTATACAGAGACTACAGAACGAGCTGGACAAATACCGCTCCGTTATCAAACCGGCAACCCAGCAGGTCCACAAGCAGAGTGAGCTGCACGAGCAGCAGCGGACGAAGAGGCAGGCAATTTCGGCCGAGCCCACTGCCTTCGACATCCAGGATCTTAGCCATGTCACCCTACCTTTCTACCCCAAAAGCCCACAGTAGGTGTCCAAATTATAAACGCGAAATATTCACTTTTAATTATGATAATGATCATATTTTGCAATGGCTGTTGCGCGCCAGTATAAGACCATCTACACTTTGTCACCTTTGTAAATCCTGCGCGTAATGTTACGTGTGGCGCAGCAGGTACGACACCTGTAGCACGTATGGATGAGGTGGTGGACTCCAGCACACACACGCGCGCGCGCGCGCACACAGTGGATATATGGAAAAAATGCTAAATGGTGCTGTCAACTTTACACTGAGAGAAAAAAAATATATCAGGAAACAGAATCAGTGACGCTTATCAATGAAATTATCAGTAGCCCAGTGATAAAAGGATGAACATAATTAAGCGCGATCATAGGCTAACATGAGCGAGAGAGAGATGAAATGTCATCCAGTGACTGGGAATTATAGTTTTACAGAGCTGGTGTTGGCAGCTCTGTGTGATGTACCAGTGCCTATTTTATACAAGCTGTGATTCCGTGACAGGCAGACTTAACATGCTCTCTGCCCATGTTTACCTTATGATTAGTCTACAGCTAGTCTCTCTCTCTCTTTCTCTCGCTCTCTCTCTCCTTTTCAGACTCCTAAGCAAACACCTCTGTCTGGCTCAACTTGGTCTGCAACAAAAGGTCTGGTTCTCAAACGGATACTGGCACTAAAATAGCCTTCTGTTTTGAAATGATCCAGCTGTGTGTTGGGTTTGAACTTAGAGGTTGTCTTATTATGAATCAATATATGTACTCACCCCCCTGGTGGATAGGAAGAATATCTACTCTGCAAGTCTGCAAACACACTTAAAAGTGGACATATTTAACATAATGCATTTTCAAAACTAATTCCAGCTTTGAAATGCACGAGATATTGGAGTGCTCAAATTAGCATTATTGGTATATGATCTACTTTCAAATCTGTTTTGTTTCTATTCTCATGCTGCTGTTTTCAGACTTTGCAGAGATCAGATGTAAGAATTTCATTATTCCGTCGACACGCAAACAAACAAAGCCCCAAGGCTTTCATCAAAGGACATTCAAAAATGAAGAGGATTATTTATCTGAGCAAAAAAATGCCATTAGTCTTTGTTATATCTGTCAGCTCTCTGTGTTGGTAAAACTCAGACAGCACTCTCTTTTCTTGTCTTTTCATTGTCTTTGTCTCTCAGTGAGTGTTGTAATGAAACGTGAGACCCTGGACACTGGCTTGGAATGGCAGATGAGTAAAATATAAGAGAGTGACCATTTCATTATGATAATCATCCTCATCCTAAAGCTTTTACTGTATGCCTATTTCCATTAAGAGATTTCCCAAAGAGGCTTTTAGTGAGACCTTCACAAGCTTTTTTATATGTTCAGGCTTTTGCAAAGGAAAAAAATCTCCAAAATATCAACTTTGTCCTGCAATTTGACATTTTTTCAAACTCTCCGTGAGGCCTTTGATGTCTTGGCCATTGGTTTCATTGCAATCATTTGTCAATTACGATGAGAAAAGGGTAGTTTGAGATTTGACTTTGAAAGTGACAAGTGTGACCTCACAGGAAAACTTCGATCAAAGCCTTTCAGCTGCAGATTCAATTTAATGTTGCGCATCTGCGACACCTCTTCATATTCTCCATCAGCGCAGGGAATGAGACTGACATCTTCTAATAAGCATATACATTAAAAAACTTAGGACAAAAAAGCAGCCAGACTAATGAAAGCAAATTGAAATGCCTATTGAGAAAGTGTTCTCTTATTAGTTCATGATTATTTTCACCATTCAGTTTGTTTGGACATGTGTGATTGAGCACCTTGCTGTAGTTCATGTTTTTCTCTTGATGTAGAGCAATTCATTTGAATCAAAGTAGTTTTTGTGTGATGCTAACTTTTGTTGTTGTTCAATTGAGAATTGAAAGGTTATCTTTTTTATAAAACGTGCAAGTTCCCTCATGGGATAAAAACAGCTTTGTTACATTTTCAGTTTGTTTGGCTTATTGAAGTGTAGTGATAACGCCTGTTGGATTTGGCTAAATATTTATATTTCCCTTCATTCTCATCCACTTTATCTTCTTTACAACACCCATAGAGTGTTCCTTACACATACTCTATCCATCCATCTCCCTCTGTCTGCCTTATTTCCATTAGCCTCTCCCACTTTTCTGCCACCCCTCTTCTTTTTTCCTCCTAAAAGAGCATATTTTCTCCTTTTAAGGAAGGCTGCTCAGCCCCAAACTTCACTAGTGGATGGAGGCAACTATATCATCCTCACAAAGGAGAGGAAGGCAGTTGTTTTTATAAGGGTCTGGTTGGAAGACATCAGAGGTTCAAGTCAGGGGGTCCCGATCAGGGTTGAAAAGACCAGAAATCTCCTGGGTGTAAATGTAAGAAAAACAGGGCCAAAGAGGCACATTTCCAAAGGACTGGAGGTCGACTTTAGAAAACAACGCATTTGCAATTTGTTCTTGTTGTTGTAGTTAATAAGCAGAGTGCTGATAGAATGAAATGCATAACACTATGCTGGAAAATAGGAAGGAGGTTTGGGAAGCACAGTGCACATCTGAACATAGATTTCATGGTAGGAATTTAAAAATAGGTGCAACACCTCCGTTTTCTCTTTTCAATTCCCAGGAGTAACTTGTTTTCGACTCTCAAAGGCTACAATGGAAAATATCTCAAGAGGAACCTTTAGATCATCTGGGTTGCTCTGTTGGAGTTGCAACTGCATTGTCCTCTAGGTTCAGATCAATTACAATCCTGAGATTATTAATGTTTGTTAACCCACTGTCTCATCTTTCTCATGTCTGTAAATTGTCTTACAACAAAGAAGTTGCCTAAAATACATTCTAAAAAGGCATGTTCACAAATGACAGGGACAAATGAACACTGACCTTTTTGCACAGTGGCATTCACATGGCTTTCCAAGGCAGAAAATGTGCTTGGATTTTCTGATCTGTCACTAAGATTGGCGTATCAATCCAAAGATATAATTTAAGAAACAGTCCTGAGAAAGAGTTACACTTTGTTGTACTTTGTTTAAATTAAGTAAGTAATATTTGTTTTCCAATAGATTGTGACAACTACCTAATGCTGTCTTTAGTAATTTAGTTTCACTTTATTCCACAAGTGTTACTGCTGTCAGAGAGTAAAAGCAGAGCTGTTTGGGGACCCGCAGGCCTTGAAACCTTAATTGAAAATGCATCACACTGTTTAATGCAAAACACACAATGAGAACCACATTATTTATATTTTAGACTGCTATTCCAAACTCAAGTTTTTCATTTGAGAGCACTACCGTTTCTCCCCAGATTGATCATGTGTCTCAGGATTGAACCGAGAGGCATTCATGTGACTTTAAGTTCAATGTTTTAAAGACACAGACATGTGCAGAGTGCTCAGTAAATAAATCAATACTGGTGTTTCATCATGGCAGACACTGACATTTTAGTGCTTGAAGTTCTGTTTGTGTATTTGTGTGGTTTGTGTAGGACATTGCTGAGGGCTGGCAGCGGGGCAGAGAAGCCTGCGTGTAGTGGGAGCACCACTTCATAAATGCCTTCCAGGTTATTTGCTCTTTTAGCTATAAGCTCCTCAGGTGTGAAAAGGGCACCGAGCACAAAAAGGCAAGAGGCAGTTCAGTGCTTTTGAATCCTACTAGCAGGGGATGGAAGGGGGCTTTCTGTCGTTTTTATGAATTAGGATATAAAAGCTTGACTTCCTGGTAGGACGGGACTCCTTGTTGGATTAACCTTAATATTTATTATTAACCTCATTCATCCAGATGACACACTGTCAAAAACAGCGACGCAGTGCTCAGACACGTAACTCAGACTCTGGTGATGATATGCCTCAATGAATGAGTGATCTTGGCTCGCTGTTTATAATCTGGTCAGATTTCTCTCCTGTCTCTTGACACTTCTTTCTGTCCGAGAGGATCAGACTGACGCTCGCTTTGACGGTTTCATCCCTCACTGCGTCTTGCTTTCATTCACCTTTTGTCAACACATGGACACCTTATATGAACGAATGTCTCTCCTCTGTCGAACAATGGCATCTAAAGTGTACTCCTTGATTTAATTGACATCTTGGCATAATGTCCCCTTTCATGTTGTTGACTAATTCCATGGCCCGCTTTTCCTTTTAGCCCGCCTGGCAAAGTGCTCTTTCACCTGTACACCAAGCTACAGCTTAACTAGTGCAGCCTTACAGTTAATTATATTTTCTCCCTTCCTTTGCATAGTCATTGCAAAAAATACTTGGAATGCCTTAATGACTCTGCTGTCTGAAGGCAGATCTGGCTTTCAGAAGTGCACCCCTGAATGGAAACAATCTGCTTCCATTAGGCATGGATTTAGCTATTTATTGACTTGTTCCAGCATTTGGAGGGAATAAAAACGTTTCACCTTGACGTCTTTGAACAATGATGTGGTTTTTGTAAAGCTACCGTGCAGTTTGAGTGAGGCTTTAATTGCCTTGGAAATAAGCAACAGGCCTGCTCGTCAAACAGGTCAAAATCCCTCAGTGGATTTTAGAGACTAATTTGATCTTAGCCAAGGTTTTAGTTTGAGGCGTTTGTCTTTTAACGATTTCTCTCTCTTATTCTGCAATGAGAAACGACCAATGCCATGTGAATTTTTTTTTTACACCTTGTTTCACCTCGTCTCCAGGTCCAAGGATCTGATCAAGGAGGCAATCTTGGACAATGACTTCATGAAGAACCTGGAGCTGTCGCAGATCCAAGAGATCGTGGACTGCATGTACCCTGTGGAGTATGGAAAGGACAGCTGTATCATTAAGGAAGGCGATGTGGGCTCACTGGTCTACGTCATGGAAGGTAAAAGCACTCTTGTACAGAGGTAAAATGAAAGTAGAAAGAATAACCCTAAAAAGTCATCATTATATATATAATAGATAAGAACTTAAATTGTACCTCGAAGAACACGGAGTTGTTGGTCTACTGCTGCCTTGGTCAGTTTGCTTGTTTTATTGTGTGACTTTGGTGTTTTAAAGGATTAAAAACCATCAAAGTCACACAATAACACAAACTTACCGATCGGCGATCGGCTAACCAGAGAGGTAAAATTACTATTTTTGTCAAGGGAGTCTGGTGGCTTTGATGAGAGCGATACAGTGATTGTGTTTGGTTAAACAAAAATAATCATACTCTTTATAAAGGTAGATCTCTCAGTCAGTGGCAAAAACGAGCACTTTAGCTGACAAACTCTGACATTGCGCAATTGCTTGCAAGGATTACGTTATAGCCCTGACTCACTGCTGCTGATTGCAGTGTGTTGGCTCAATACTTGTCCATGGTCCAGGCTGAAAAATACCAAAGTTACCTTTTAACTGGATCTGCAGGGCTGCGTCTGGAGAGCTTTAAGAGCACCTTTATGACAACAATGGAAAATAAATGAAAGAACATTTTTGATGGGTTTCTGTAAATCGATGAACTAAAACTCAGAACTACAATACTTTGTTATGTCTTATTATTCAGTCATGTCCCACTTATTTTACTTTGTATGATGCTGTGTGCGAGCAGAGTCCTTTCTTTTCCATTATTTTTTAGCAGAATTGTTTCGGCATGTGGTTTTTATTCTTAAATGAGAATTGGTGATGCAGAGCGTGAGAGCTCTGATGACAGAAACAGCAGCACGATGTCCACACCGGCGCTGATGGGAACTGTGAAAGGACATTTTTGCTACGAGATTTGTGACAAGCAATAGACTACTGTTATAAAACGTTCAGAGTCGTTGTCCCTGAGAATAGATTTGACCTCAGGGAAAATGGTCTCAGTCAATGACTCCACAATGTAATTGATCATTACACAAAGGTGAACTGGGACATTTACAGACATAATATAGATTAAAATCTAGAAATACAGAATAATATAAATAAATATTATTGATCACTTCCTCTCTAAAACCTTTATAACTTGCACTTGACTCTAACATACACCTGCCTGGGCAGTGTGAATCTAATAAGGATTCAAAATGTGGAAATTCTCCTTGAAACAACATGCCTGAACAATGGGATTCTTGTTGGTTGGTATATTGACAGTGACATTTAAAGGTTAATATTTTACAAGGAACAATACTGATATTGATTTTTGCTTCTATTGTTTCATGTCAGCCACCTACTTTGATTACTGGGGTTGGCTGGTTTGATTTCCTGAATGCCCCATTCAGCCAAACATTATTAAGGCTAGATCTGTGGGAAAGTACGACTAAAATAAAGAGACAGCAGCTTTGCTAAACTAAGGGACTTTTTAAGTTCTATAATTCTATGAAAACACACTTGGCTCTCAAGCAGAGGCAGAGGTAGGATTTGTCAAATCTGAAAGGACTCTAGAGACAGGTGGTGTCAGTTTAGATGCCAGCGAGAGTGTTATGGCTGCTGTCTGTCTTCATGGTCTTTAGTGAGTCACTGGGTTGGAATTTGAAAATCCTTTCCGGCTAAGAACGAAGAAAGAAGTTATCATATTAAGGAGATGACGCAGTCATATTGATCAGTACTCCAGCAGAGGTCTTTCACTGTGCTTTGTTAACCATGATGGAAATGGACACTGTCGTCTTAGAGTAAGTATAATTGTATCAGGTATAATTTAAACAAAGCTAAAGATGTAATTCTAGATCAATAAAAATGTTGTTAGCTTTTTCTCCCGTGATAGCATTGCCGAACGGTGCACCACTTTGGTCCAGACTGAAATATCTTAACAAATGGATTTCCAGAAAATTTTGGACATTTCATGAACCCATAAGATGAATCCTACTGACTTTATGACCTGCTAAACTAATGAAATTCTCATCAGCCACAGCTGTAGTTTGCGTTTTGTGCTAATTAGCAAATGTTAGCATGCTAAGACACTACATTAAGTAGTAATTATTATGTTACATTGTCATTGTGAGCTTGTTAGCATGCTTATGTTAGCATTTCACAGAGCTGCTAGCATGCCTGTATACTTTTACTATCTGTCCCGATATCCACACTTATAGTGTTGAGCGTCTTCATGCGGCACAACAGTAAAACGCGACTCACTCAAATATAACAATAAAATAGTCACACAGTCCATTTTCTGCAGATGTAAGTACATTTTGCTTTTCATATGTAGGACTTTTACTATTTACATTGTGTTATTGGTGCTTTAACTTCAGCATCCTTAGTGAAAGATCTGCGTACTTCATTTTACTTCCACCACTGTTCAAAGTCCTTGTTGCAAGAATGACGTCACTCGTTGCTCTTTTCTGTAGACTGCAGAGAGGAAGTCAGATATGTAAAGAGTCTAACATGTAATAATGCAAATGAAATGCAAAACACAACTGTGGCCAATACAACAGTGACATGAGATTAAATGTTGGGGAATTTGGGGAAGTACTGGACAGTGTGACAAAAAAAGCGATTCTATCTTTAATTTACTTACAACCAATGAAAGAAATTAGAAAACCACATCCTGGATTTTTGCACCACTGTGTTCTGTTGGAATCCAACAGTTGTGGATGGAAACAGGAAAAAGCAGGTGCAGTTTTAACAGAACCAGGGCATGAACCTCCTGATGCTGAGCCATGACACTGAACAAATCTGTGGTCCTTTGCTGAACATGGGGCAGCCATTGTGTACGTAGTGAGCAGATTTTAATCTCCCCTTGTGATGAAGGCTGTGAGAAGTCGATTGTACAAGAGGTGAATCGTCATGCTAGGTGACAAATGAGCAAGTGTTACACTGGCATGATGAATACGTTCCTCTTGAGCGTAACAGAAAGAGAGGGACACTTGATACAAATCTGTAAAAGGGAATAATTGTTGAGGGGCTTTGCGATTTCCTTTCTGACAGTGATAGAGCAAAGAGCTGTAGAGCTGAGCTGTAATTTGAAAAAAGGTTTCAATTCAAAACAGTGGTCATGTGCCACTAATAACAAATGTTTGGTTAATTATTCCTTATATTTAAATCCTTAGGGCAGACTTTACATATTTATCATCAAGGAACAAGCTCTCTCTTGTTGCCCCCTAACTCAGTGTCCCACTGTGTCCCTTGCCTGCAGTTTTTACCCTAACTGTCCCTGGCCTTGACTTGTTGTGCATAAAAAAACAAATGCTATAAGCATCAGCCCAAGGGGTGATGACTTTGTGCCAAGGTCTGTGAAAACCCATCATGGTCTGTGACTTTATAATCCACGCTGACAGAACGTCTGACTGTGGCATGCCATCTCAAACACACAGCTGCGTCAGCTCAACATTGTACATCATTTTACTAGCAAATGAAGTGTCCACTGCTCAGCCACTAGTGTCATTTCTTATTGAGACGTGGCAGACTAATCATTAGTGTTCTGCCATGGGGCTGACAGTGTTCATCATGTAACCATATGAGGTGCAAGCTCCACAAATACAATTTTTTTGTATTATATCTGTGTTACATCATTGCTTTCCCTTCAAATATAACATTTATAAATATGAAAGCATATGTATAACTTATTTTCCCCTACTGAGACACTAGACTGATATGTCAGAGCCTCGATGTTTACCCAACCTCAGAGTAGTTAGCGTTTGTTGCAGACACACCTGATTATTAAAGATCACACAAAACAGGAGCTGCAGAGACGGAACAGATCCTGGCACTGCTGGCATGATGAGGCTGCCTGTGTAGCCGTTGCCATCGAAATGAATAAGTTTGTTGTATTTTGGTTGCATCCACAGGGCTGTAACTGACACCGACCCTCTTTTAAATTCTGATTGCAACTGAGACAAAAGCTCACGTTTCCATGGAGATGAGAGAGGTGTTTTGATTGCCTGTGTCGTCCACGAAGACCCATACAGGTGGCTAATGATGATAACAACTAGTATAATCACATCCAATTACTGTCAAGTATTTCCTCGATAATAAAACCCTCATGAGTTTCTTCATTATCATCATTCAACTTAATCTAATGAAACATTGTATGCTAATACGAGTAGGTAGTTCTGGTTCTACCTGCCTTCTAGGAATATAGTAGGTGACAGAGTGCTGACAGTGTTAGGAGTAAGCTTGTTAAAGGCGTAATAGCCTAATCCTTAGCATTGAGAATAGAAATTTGGTGATTAGTTTAGATGGAACAATCGCTGCACCTGTCAGTTTTAAAAATAACTCAACGTATATGGTTTTGTGTTGTTAAACAGAATAAGCTCATATTGATTAAGATTGCACATGAGTTATAGGAAGTGGCTGACCTGCCATTTCTGAAGATTAGCTTTAGGGTTTAAGATTAACAATGTTTATGTTTGGGGCTGCAAGTACTGACTGCGTTCATTGTTGATTAATCTGCCAGTTCTTTCCTCAATTAATCGTTTGACCTTTTGGTTTACAAAATGTAAGGAAATAGTGAAAAATGTCAGTTCTCCACTACCCAAGTTGGCATAATTAAATTGCATGTTTTGTCCTATGGTTTTGTCCCAGCCATGGTCTACTCGACTACACTTTGGAGACAAATATTGAACTTTTCAGTTACTTGTTACTTTGCAGATTCAGATTAGTAATACAATTTATAAACCAACTAATACATTATGAGGTCTTATTATGGATTAAACCACCTAGCAGAATAGAAAGTAATCAGAATCAGCCCCACCTTTACCAGCTGCAACATGAACGTGACATAGACACAAATGCATCACTAATTATTATACAGTGAAATATTATTCTGAAATCTGCATAATGAGTACTTTGACTTTAGGTACTTTCAGTAGATTTTGATGCTTAGACTTTTGTACTTTTATTTAAATAAGAATGCAAGTCTTTAACTTGTAAAAGAGTATTTTTTCATATTGGTATTACTTTTCCTTAAATGAAAGATATAACTACTTCTTCCACCACTGTCAAAAACCAGACATTCAGTTTACATTCACAGAAGAAACACTTGTTCCCACTTTTCTGTTGATCGACTAATTGATTATTTGAATAATTGTTTCAGCTCAATTAATGTTTAGATAAATAAATGGTTAAGTTTAATGGTTTGGTGTTGCTAACGTAACAACACACATAACTACAGTCTGGCTAAGAAAGCTTAACTGAAGAGGCTTTTTCTGTTTG
This sequence comes from Lepomis gibbosus, assembly GCA_029875015.1. NCBI lineage: Eukaryota > Metazoa > Chordata > Actinopteri > Centrarchiformes > Centrarchidae > Lepomis > Lepomis gibbosus. The sequence continues at coordinate 14,021 of JAPMOB010245413.1, forward strand.
ACTACTTCATCGTGATAACATGATGTATGAGGGCTCTCCTGATTAGGTTTCCTATGGCCAACTTTCAATTTATATTTGAATATTCACTTAAGATCCCCACGTTGCCTTGTACCTTTAATCCTGTATGAGAAGCAAGTGCATTCAAAAGGAAAAACAACTATCTGTCCCTCACTGTATGTTTTATTTAAGTGGCAGAAAAGTGAGGAAAGTGAGAATGGTAAAAGTGGTAATGTTACAGTATGAATTGGCTCTAAACCCCAAGTGCTCACAGTACATTGACAGCTTCTTTGACAGGCTACTCAATTCAACCCAACCGTTGATGCACTGGAGACACTTTTATTCAAGTGAAGGTGTTCAGGGGAATTGAGAATATGCCCAGGATGTGACATTTTCTCAATACAAATTGAATAGAGTCCCAATTATTTTATTTGACCTGCTCTTAGGCAAGTCAAATATGATATTCTGACAGACTTGACGTTTGAAGGGAGGCTTAAATGGCGTCCTTTAATGTCTGAATAGCAGAAAGGAACAATGTGTGTGTTTTGATGCTGAAATGCTCCTCCAGTCATTTTTTTCTTTTCCTGCTGTTTTTACTGAGATTTACCTCTGAATAACAATGAAAAGCAATGTTTACCCACTGTAGCTTGATACTAGTTTCTCTCTATAAGGGAAATATTTGATGTTTTTTTGTTTTTCTGATCTTTATGATACGACACTTAAGATGTTTGGTAAACATGGTTATGAGAGTAAGAGACACAGATCTGTTTACATGTATCTCACATCAAATATAAACAACATTGACAAATGAGACGGACAGGTTGTCTGTTTACTTGTTATTTCATGGCATATTTTATCTTGTCATAATTCCCTTCAGCGTCTACAACCACCTTATCACCTCTCTGTCACCTTGTACTTTACCTAACAGGCTGAGTTATTAAAACCTGACATGAAAACCGATCTCCGGAGCCCCTCAACATTCACTATTTTTTTGTGTTTTTACTTGTAGGTAGGTAGGTTTGTTGTCACAATATAACAAGTTATAGAGTAAAGTTGAGTTTTGTAACTCCCTTCTGCTACATGGCAGACAATATATATTAATAAAGAATCAATTATGAATGCTGTTTGGGAACTGTCAGCCCTAGTGTGTAATGTATTAGTCCTTCAACCTGACAAGCATCTTAACAAACTAGCCACCGGCCAAAATAATCAACTGGCCAAAATAACAATACCTGTTGACCAAGAATCAATCTGGCCAATTTTCTAAAGAGACAAAGACAATGAATGTCTTTGTGTGAGGTTCTGACAGCTGTTACGGTTCAAAGCACTCATCCTCTCACCGTGCCATAGGCTGGAGTCCCTCTGTGCTCACTGGCCAATAAGGCAGAGTAAAGTAAAGGGAGATGGGGTCCTCTCTCATCTTGAGCAGAGCTTAGAGATGTAATCAACAGGGGGCACCTGAGTGTGACTCGGTGTCATAGTTGTGAAAGGACGCGATATGTAAAGCAAATTGGAAGCACTATCTAGTTACACTACTGCGTCTATTACTGCTGCTCCTAGTACTATCTACTGCTGTTAATAAACCATTGGCTGATGTTTGTAATTATTATGATATATTCGCATATTAATAAGAGGATATGAAAACAGAGAATGCACTGGCTTACAGAAACGTGAGTGCACAAACCCAATGCACTGCATTGTTGCCTGGCAACTTAACTAATGCGGCTCAGCAAAGTAAAATGTTGAGGCTCACAGATTTCGGTTTGATTGGCTTTGGAGAATACAGCATGTAGCTAACGTTCGATGCAACAGCTGCTACCTATTGTATCTTGACAGCACTGTACAGCAGCCAATTATAGCTTAGAAATGTACCTTAACCCACTGCCCTGACTGCTGAAAGGCATCTCAGGGAACTCAATCGCAGTTATTTGAGACAAAAATTGAATGCAAGATCCTCTGTGTATGTGTGTGTGTACTTACTTACTTAACATGGCATGCAATACCATTATTACTCTGAAATTGATCTCATAAAGCTGGGCCTCTTTAAGCCTATCGGCTCTCATGATGACTTTAATGAGGCTCTCAGTGGAGGTTTATTAAGACGTCACCTGAGGAAAAGGTGAGGGGTCTGTAATTAGAATGGCATTTAAACACTCTCCCTAGTTATCACACACACACATACACACACACACACACACACACACACACACACACACACACACACACACTTTCTTTTCAATCACTTGACTGACGGCATTCTTGATGCATCCGGCGTGAAAAATCAATTCTTGTGAAAGAGCCCGCAGGAAATTTTTCTACCTTCTGGCATCATGCGATGTGATTTCTAATTCAAAGCTGAGACAGTAACAGTGAATTAACAAGATGCAAAGCCTCTATAGATCAGAGCTACATCAGAAATCGATTTTTCATCCATGAACAGCGGTGAAAAGAGAGGAAAACACATGGATAAATGCAGGAAATAGAATTTTCTATACACTATACCATATTTAGGTGGCATTTGGATTTTCAAGGTGTGTAAACATCCACCTGCGTTTGCTGACATTCAGTAGCCTAATGATCTCACCTACTTCTATCAAGAAGAATATAACTTCAGCACATGTGCCATTTATGTGCAAATATGTGTGTATGCGTGTGTTGCAGACTAATAATCTCTTCTGAACCATGCAGTGCATCATCTGCCCTGAACACCAAGTGAAGAATACTTTTTTCCTAGCAAGTGTCTAAATATTTGCCCTCTCTACCTCTAAGTTGTTCCCTTAGTTACTCTCTCTTTCAATCTCACTTTCTTTCTCTCTATCGCGCGCACACACACACACACACACACCCACAAAGTTAGAAATTATCAATTCAAAAGGCTCAAATATCAGTCATGCATGTTCCCCTCTCCTCCTCACGTTTTACCGACTTTGACCCCAATCTGTCCTCTTTTCTCAACTTGCTCATCACTTCTTCTTTTCCTTTACTGTCTTATTCCTCTCCACCCATCTGTCCATCGAACCTCATTTTTATTCAGCTTTTTTTCTCTTTATATTCACTGCCTTTCTTTCTTATTCACCCCTTTCACTGTCTTTCCCTCCTCTCTGATTAACGTGAGATAGCCTTTGTTTCCCCCCCCCCCGAACTCTAAAATAAGAATTGATCTCCATTTTCCCTCCACAGAGGCCGATGAATACACCTCAGAGCAAGAATTAATGAGTAATTTGTGAAAGATCCCTGAGCCTTTATCCTCTTTGTGGCTAACCTCGCTTTTGAGAGTTCCTCATCTGGAAAGATGATGAAAGCTGCGTGTGTCTGTATGTGTGTGTGTGACATAAGAGGAGCAGAGGAGGGGGAGGCAGAAGGAAAGGCAGACATAGATAAAAAGAGCTCACAAGCATATGAGCTGAATATTGTTCTGAAAGGTTTGAATCTCCATTCTTTGCTTGAGTATAAATTGTACTGTACTGTGAGCTTGTTGCAGTGACTATGTGTGTGTGTGCATGACAGTGGTTCTGAAACTGGTGGACGAGTTCCCCGGTGGGGTGCATAGTGCCACTTTTTTTTTGGGGGGGGGCATGTGGTGACATAAACAAAAAAAGGGCTCTGATGCAAGCAAGGCATTTTTGCTAAGCTGAATCTTTTGTTTTATTCAGGCATGTGATTGGCAAAGGGCAAAAAAGCAGGAAAATATACTGAGACCCCCCCTACACACTGATAAAACTGGCGACGGCTCTATTAAAACATGGATGGTAAAGCAGACAATGTTCTTTGCATCTTAGACTGTGACACAATAACGTTACTTACAGCTGTCGAACAGCTTTCTCTATTCTTCCTTTTTCTTTTTGGCTAACAGCTGACTTGAACAACAGAAGGTCTGGTGCCACTGAGTTGCAGTGCAGTCACGCATTCACGTCAGGGTTACTTGGATTAGTAACAATTGTGGTGTTTGGAAATAGTAATCTGTTACATTACTCTTTACTGGGAAAAGTAATACTGCAGAATTACTGCCCAACACGTTACGTGCCACTTCTTTTTTTTAAATTACAGATCTGCATGATTCACACGGGTCAGATTTACAGGTCAGAAAATTTGGAATTCTGAATTAATGAAAAATCACATCCCTGTTTACTTCAGATGCCCATGTTGTTTATGATAAAAAATCCACTTTAGTTTGAGACGGGTCTTGAACCTTTTTTGGCTTCTTAAAGGGGGCGTGACAGAAAAGGTTTGAGAACAGCTAGTGTATGGGGAGGTGTTGGGCATAAACTTGGAGTAATGTTTAGAGTCTGCTGTGACAGGATAAGCTCTGTGTTTGCTAAGGTTCAGACTTGAGGATACAAGATAGGGCCACGAGTAATCTGGTCTGCTACAGTGGCAGACAAATCCCAGCTGTAACCCCTAGACAAGCATGTGCACAGCACACACACATATACTTTATATACACATGAAATAGCTGCAGAAATAAAGCAAATGTGTTTACGCACAGGCTCTAAACAATCTCAGGACAGTGTGAAGATGCCTTGAAGGCTGAATGGCTTTTATTGTTGAAGCTGTGATCCTTAAGATTATAGTCCTGGTTGATGTGGTGACACATGTAGTTACGTTCAGTAACAGCAAGTGTGTTTTAAGAGTACCGATGACAGAGGTACCTTAATACATATTTTTCCCGGGAATGTTGCCCAGTTTGTAATATGGCAAATATATAGTCACCATTGTGGTACCTCATTTGGCGACAGCAATGACAGAAATTGATATCTAGTATATATATATATTTTTTAGTTACATACTTGAAGAAGCCTTAATAAGGTGAGCTTGGAAAGGCCAGTTTCATCAATCACTGTCACTGTAGTCAAGGTTTATAGGACTTTGAGATAAGGGTTTCTTTTAAATTTCTCTTCTCTCACTGTAGACTTTTTATTGAGTCTCCTGAGTTAAAATTCATCTCTTTGATCTCTTTTTGAACTTTGATTGCCTCTGCCAAATATTCTGAACCCCAGCATGGGAATTTTCACATAGTTTTTTTGCGAAATACAAATCCCTGTTATAAGCTGACTTTTTGTGTGTGTTTGTGTATGTATGTGTGGATAGCATTTTATCTAAGCATACACAGACACTGTACATTATAAAGTCAGACCATATCTCTGTTGTATATCTTAATTATCTCAACTTTTCCAAAACTAGGAAAGCCTTAAGCTTTTTGACATTATCTAAGGTTAAAGTGGTCATATTGCTCACATTTTCAGGTTCATAATTTTATTTAGGAGCTTTACCACAGTGGGTTTACATGGTTTCATTTTTAAAAACACCATATTTTTTGTCATACTGCACATTGCTGCAGCAGCTCTTTTTACACTGCCTGTTGAACACTCCATTTTAGCTACAGTGCAAAGCATCTCACTTATATTGATCATCACTTTGGTTCAGATTTAAATATGTCAGCATTTATTGGAAGGCTGCCCTGAAATTAAGCCCAAAAATCCAACATGAACATAACATGAACTATTTTCCAATTTAACATGAACTATACTAACTTAATCCCTTAAAGAGTTGGTATTATGCTTTTTGTCTTTTTCCCTTTCCTTTGTTGAGTTATATACATATAGTTTTTGTGCATGTAATAGGTTTGCAAAGTGAAAAATCCCAAACTCTAGCCCAAAGGGAGTTCCCACCTCCCACAGAAAACACTGCTCTGAACTGCTTGAAAACAGATTGTGTGTAATCAAGCCACTTCCCTTTCATCCCTGTGACGTCACCAGGATGAAAGCTAAATGCGCCTCATATAATGCTTGCTAAGCAGCTACTCAGACACGCCCTCAAAAACACCGGTGGAAAAAGACTGAGCTGCAGCACACACCTCCTCTCTCTTCCAAACACTAGCTACACTCCAGGCAGTCAGTGGACATAAAGTTGTTACTGTGTAGAGACAGAGCTCAGTTAAAACTTTATGGATGAAAGATACTATTGTTACAGATTAATAACTCACCACTCTGAAACTCTTGCCCTAGTCATGGCCAAGCTGGTCGCCAACATGTAGCCTACAGCTGAATCGAAGCTGTTTACCGTCTTCTTGCTGATGTGTCCTTCTCTGCTTCTGATTGGTTAGTAGTCCTTAAATATTAACTATGCATGTACAACACCAATCATTTAGATGTATCACTATATAGTTAAAACAAAGCCTTCAACACAGGGTGAAAAGAGGAGCTACAGCAATGTGCACCTACAAAAACCTGTGACATTCCCATCAGTTTCCATTTTTCTTTGTTTAGTGCTAATTATAAAATGTTAGCATGCTAACATGGTAAACTACGATGACATGGTCAACATTATACCTAGCATTTAGCTTCAATTGTGCTCAAGTACAGCCTCACAGAGTTGCTAGCATCACTGTAGACTCTTTGTCTTTCTCTGTGTACTTTTAAGCATGTAAATACTACATATTTATGTTTGCGTAACTTTGTGTCCCCTACACTCAAATCCAAATTTCCCTGTAAAGACGATCATGTCTGTGGTTATACAGCGGCAAATGAAATGGGAGCAGGCTGCGGAAATGAGAAAGACCCATTATTGTAGTACTTTAGATGCCATATTAATCTGTATTCAAATTTTGAAGCTGTCTAATTAAGTCTGGTCCGCATAAAAGAAAAGCTACAGTAAGTGCACATGGCATGGATGCTAACTGCTAATTACAACGCTGTGATTTGGTCTGTGAATACAAAATGATCATTTTCGCTGGCCCCTTGTGCCATCAATCAGCTTGTCAACACAGAAGCCATAATCGGAGTTTGATGACTAGGAGAGTCGCTGGGATGAAACTTGGCCTATTATAATGTTTTAATGAAAACAGAGATAGGAGAGGGTTCTAGATAAGAAAATTTAACTGCTGTGTCTCATCTTACATGTCCTATTCCTCCCTCTGGATGGAAGTAACCTTCAGTGCGAGGCTGAAAGGCTCTGAAAGTAGACGTATGGTACTACAGTATGTTCTTACAGAATATTTGTCTCCAAGGTAATATCATGTAAAAAGTATGAAACCTGTTGCCCTTTGTATCCTGTTGACAACACACCGTTGAGTGTCTCTAGGTCTCACCAACCACTTGTACAAAACTGTAGCGAAAATTCCACTGTGCAGATGGCAGGGAGGGTGCCTCATTGAACTGAAAAAGATTGGAAGTGCTCTCATTTCAAATGATAGGATGTTCAGCAGTGCTCACCTATAACATCAGGTGTCCTTCCTCTTCTTTCTCTCCTGCTGTCTTTCTGTTTCTTTTATCCTTTCTTCGTCGCTGCCTTCTTACATTTCTAACCCCACTTCTTTTGCCTTCTCAGTTCTATTTTTCTTTTCCTTTTTGTTGCCCCTGCAATAAAATTGGCACACGTTTAAGAAGACAGATTGACGTCAACCAGTTTGTGCAAAGATCCAGGCCGCAGACTAGTGCATATATACAAATCCGTCTGTTCTTGTCAATTTAAAATGGAATGGTGACATTTACTCTCACAAGGATGCTGGAGTGGGCTTGGGAGTATGCACATCCAGTCTATGTGTTTTTTGTAGATCTGGAGAAGGCGTATGACCGGGTCCCCTGGGGTATACTGTGGGTGTTGCTGTGGGAGTATGGGGTGAGCGGGGCCCTTCTCAGGGCTATCCAATCCCTGTACATCCAAAGCGAGGGCTGTGCCACTCTTTCCAGGTGAGGGTTGGCCTTCGTAAGGGCTGCGCTTTGTCACCAATCCTGTTTGTGATATTCACCGACAGGATATCGAGGCGTAGTCGTGGCGAGGGCTGCGGTTCGGTGGGCTTGGGATCTCGTCACTGCTTTTTGTTGATGATGTGGTCCTGATGGCATCATCGGTCTGTGACCTTCGGCTCTCACTGGATCTGTTCGCAGCAGAGTGCAAAGTGGTTGGGATGAGGATTAGTACCTCTAAATCTGTGGCCATGGTTCTCAGCAGGAAACCGGTGGAGTGCCAACTCTAGGTAGGGAAGGAGTCCTTACTCAAAGTGAGTGACTTCAAAGTACCTCGGGGTCTTGTTCATGAGTGAGGGGAGATTGGAGCAGGAGATTGGCCGGAGAATCGGAGCAGCGGGAGCGGTATTGCACTCGCTTTACTGCACCATTGTGACTAAAAGAGAGCTGAGCCGTAAGGCAAAGCTCTCGATCTACCAGTCAATTTCATTCCTACCCTCACCTATGGTCATGAAGGCTGGATCATGACCGAAAGAACGAGATTGTGGGTACAAGCGGCCGAAATGGGTTTCCTCAGGCGGGTGGCCGGTGTCTTCCTTAGAGATAGGGTAAGAAGCTCCATCCGCAATGAGCTCAGAGTAGAGCTGCTGCTCCTTTGCGTTGAAAGGAGCCAGTTGAGGTGGTTTGGGCATCTGTTAAGGATGCCTCCTGGACGCATCCCTAGGGAGGTTTTCCAGGCACGTCCAGCTGGGAGGAGGCCTTGGGAAAGACCTAGGACTAGGTGGAGAGCTTATATCTCCACACTGGCCTGGGAATGCCTCGGGATCCCCCAGTCAGAGCTGGTTAATGTGGCTTGGGAGAGAGAAGTTTAGGGTCCCCTGCTGGAGCTGCTGCCTCCACAACCCGACCCCGGATAAGCAGATGAAGATGAATGGATGGATGGATGGATGGATGGATGGATGGATGGATGGACGGTGACAGTGGTGTTTCATGACAAGACACACACACAGAATGAAAGTAAACTGAGCGCACTCCAGCATTATAGCTGGACCTCGTGCTACACTAGTCAGTCAGCAAATGTTTAAGTCGAAGGAGGTTTTGAGAGAAAACAATGAACATGATCACACCAGAGAACAATACGCGTCATAAATCAGGGCCGATCACTCACATGCTTGAATGTGGGCAGAAGTTGAAATATTTTGAGTCTTACAGCTTGTGCACAAGTGGATTTCAGCTGCACAGTACAGAAACTGCAGTCTCCCTCCTCCCAACCTCAATTGGTAAGATACCTGAAGTGGCAGACAGCTACACAGACAGTTTGTTGAAAGCTGATAACAGTCAACAAGCATATATGTTGGAGATGATGCAGGCGTGCCGGTCTGTGGAACGAGGACTCAGGGCAAACATCAAACTGTCAAACCTACTCTAATCACAGCATCATGCAGCTAAACAGAGCAGGTTGTAGCTTAAAGTATAGAGAGTGGTTAGCAGTATAACACAATTAGCAAACTAATGTCATAGTTCATTGGCCCTGACAAGATAATCAAATTGAAGATTTTCTTTTGATTGATAGTGACACTCAGTTGCCAGGTGTCAGTCCTGCAGTAAATTCAACTTTCATGAAGGTCATAATGTTCAGTTCTTTAGCTGAAACTCTGTGTTGAGAGGTTTTGATTCAACTGTGTGGTCATTTTGGAGGCTGCAGTTTGTGGTGCTCTTGATTTTTTTTTTTGCATCTTACTGACAAGCATTTTTATTGTTTTGTCCATCTTATTTATATCAATTAGTGTAGTCTTAATAACATAAACACCTATTCAAAGGTTTATTATCCAGTCAGGGACAATAAATTATGTCATTAGTTTGCTAAAATTGCTAGAATAATTGTGTTATACTGCTAAAATTTCTCTATATTCGACCTACAACCTGCTCTATTTAGTGATGATGTGGTTAGAGTATGTGAATAGCAGCTGCCTGTAGTGCATGGTGAAGGTTGTTACTAGGATTAGATGTAGCTGTTAACCGTGACAGCTACACGAGCAACGACAGGTGGCAGGTGCAGCTCTGAACATATCTTAACGTTTGCATTCCACAAGACAACACATCTTTCATTCACATCATATTCATTATCCTGCTGCTTGTATTCTTTCAGCCCGCAGTTACACAAATGGGGTTTCTCTGTAATAGTGTTGTGTCATTTTCAGTGCTCAGGCCCTTAATACAAGTCTCTCCCATTCCAAGCCTTTCTCCCTAATTAATAACATAACTTGCGCTCTTTATCTTTCTTTGTTTTTGCTATTGGCTTCAGCCCACATCCATGATTTCTGTCTTATTTTGTTCTTCAGTGAAGAGAAAAATAATGCATTTGTGCCTGAAAGCTCCTGCAGAACAACAAGTCCTCATTATTGAATGTGGTCACAGTTCTGTGATCAGCAGGAATGTCCTTTTTAAAAAAAAAAATACTTGATTAATTTAATTAAGGTCTGCCATAAATTAGCCTCAAACCCAAGGACAAAGGTTTTGACATCTAACACTTTCAATATCTTTTCACTGAATGTGAAGTAGAGGGCTGCATTCATCTTGAGATCTATTTATTCTATTTTTCATTTTCTGCTCACTGTGTTGATTCATGTGTCTCTATTTTGCACAACTGGGCAGCTATGAATATTTGTTCTGCTGAAAGTGTTTTTGAGAGGTCACATTGTGTTCTTTCAAAAACAAGGTGGAAACAGAAATAACTGCTCAGAGATGACGTACTTTTAAAATGTCAATAAGCCATAATTTCAGGGCTATATCAGTAAAACTTTTGAATGAACTGCAATTTACGAGATCTTTCAAGCCACAGCTTTTTAAGAAATAAAGAGCAGATGGGGATTTTTTAACCCTGGAATTTTCTAAACCCATTTCAGTCTCTGTTGAATAGATCCCACGCTCTGTCTTGTTTCTCCCATGGCTTTTCCTCCACAAAACCATTCGAACTGTCAGACAGAACGTGACTGCCTTTCTCTCAGACATATCACTGCTGACCTGATGTCAGAAGTATCAACTTGAACCTTGTACCATCTAAAACCTTAAGTGGTAACGACCCCTATTTTTTGGCCAGTGGGAGCAGGATGAAAAAATGTTCTGCTTGATCTACTACAAAATGTTCCTCCCTTTCTCCAGTGGATAGTAATAAGATTGGGTAATCTGACCCCTGAGCAGTGGCGGAAGAACAAGGCCATCAGGATGTGATGGTGGTTGTATGTTATCCTCTAGTGGATTTGAACTCCCCCACATCCTGTTTCACAATGTCCATTTCTGCTTGAAAAACATCAAACTATCAATGGAAGAAGAGGGGGAAGAATTCAACAGTATCCTGCGCCTGACCCCTGAAACTCTATTTATACACACAGCCTAATGGCCTCAGTGTCAAGTTAACAGATGTCCTTTTCTCCAAATTTATTTCTCATCACAAAAAAGCCTTTATCTTTAATCTAATCGTGTTAATCGTAGCCATCAGGGTTTGTCTGAAAGACGAATAACTGATCTAATTTGGTCAGATATCCTTCAGATCTATTTAAATCACTCCTGTTAGGTGGTTAGTACGTGCACATTCAAATCATCAGCACTAGTGTGAGATAAAGTCGACCCAGAAGACGGCAGCTTTTTGATTTGGAATGCAGCCAATATCACATCTGATCTTGAGCCAGAGGGAAGTCTGCACCGAGGTCTGTCCTGATGCCCTGCTATGTGGAGTGCACTGCTGTGTGCATTCAAATGATCATCCATTAACACAGCTACACAGCCTCAGGGGAAGAAGACATGCTGCCATACACAGACAATGAAACCCCAGTTAACATTATACATATCGTATTTTATGCATTTTAAATTTTCCTTTAGACAAGATGGTATACAGCTGTTGTTAAATGGCTCAGTAAGATGTAAATGTGCTGTACTTTGATATCAGATTGGCTGCCCAATGAGAGAGCGTATTTTTGCCTGTTGTATTTGAATAAGATTTGAATAGCACTTGCATATGAGAGGTGCATTTTAAGTGAATTTGGAGCTACTGTAATAAAGAAGTGTGATAAAGCAGGTCTTATTAGGCACAAAAATGGGAAATGAGCTGGACCATGTGCTGTTGCGTGTAGATGGATTCATGTAAACTTCTGAACAACAGTTCATCAGTTCCAATAATTGAATAATTGGATTATTTAATTTCCTAGAAGTTCCCCACAGCCTGCAGTCGGTGAGTTGTCCAAATCATGCACCATGCTCTGACAGCTCACCTCTCTCAGGAATTAATTATTTGGATATCCACAGGAAATTATTAGCTCTGCCATAGTCAAGCTCAACGTTTTTGCTACCTGATGTGTTGTTTTAGCCCCTACTTGAACAAATCCACAAAACACTGCTTTTATTACACCACAGACCAGCCTTTATGGATACCCTGCGTTATCCATAACCGACCACATGTGAGAGAGGACAACACCGGCGGCTGCTGTTCCATTCATCATAAACTTTGGATTTAAAACTTAATACAAAAAGGCCCACACAAAAGAATGCAAAATAGGTTAGTAACCTGTGGTGAGTAAATATGTTTAGCTCAGCCATTGGCCATCTAACGTTAGCTTACTTCTTCCTTTAGCTACGCCTATGAGAGGTTAACTCCGACTGTGTTATGAAAAGATAAAGAGAATTTGTTTGTTTGCCAAATTTGTGGTAGTCGATTAATGTAATCATTTATGTCCCGCTGTCTGCCATCAGGTTAATTATTAACGGTGGCTGCAAACAGGCTACAGGTTTATTGTTGTTCATGTAACGTTACATTTTTGTTTAGTTAGTCCATTACTTTACACTGGTTTGAGAGTCTGGGGGTGTGTTGACTTACAGTAGTTTATAAGCTGTAATTAGTTGTAGAGACATTGTACATTTGGCTACATGGTTGTGCTCTGTAAGTGAAAAACAGGGTATAGGTTTATTGTTGAACCTTACAGTTTTATTTAGTTAACCTTACACTGGTTTGAGAGTCTAGGGAATGTGTTGACTTCTAGCAGTTTATAAGCTGTCATTGATTGCATTGCACATTACAAGGTTGTGCTCTGTGAAAAACAGGTTACAGGTTTATTGTTGATCATGTAATGTTACAGTTTTATTTAGTTAACGTTACACTGGGTTTGAGAGCCTGCGGTTGGTGTTACTGTAGATAATAATTATTAGTCATTAATTGCATTGCACATTACATGGTTGTTCTCTGTAAATGAAAAACAGGTTACAGTTACAGAATCCAGACTGGTTTGAACGCAAAAGGTGATACAACATTCATTATAACCATGAGAGACTTGACACTTGACTTGGACTCTAGCTCAGTGACTTAAGACTTGACTTGGACTCTTGCTCAAAGAGTTGTGACCATCTCTGCTTTTAGGGTGCACAATTAATGATAGGCAGTACCCTCTTTCGCTCAGACATCAACATGAATTTTTTCTACACATGATTAGATAAAGGCAACAAACGTGCAGTGTTGTCTTTTGTCTTTACTTACAATTTCTGAACTGGTTCGCTATACACTATCGATGACAAGCAGGTTTAATATTTCCAGATAAGGGCCCAGGAGTCTTGAGAGGTGACGAGTCACATCATCATCTCGACACCCCTCACAGTTCAGTGATTAGTTTGGCACATATTTTTTAGGCTTGATTAATTCTCTATGGCTGTTATCCAGACTTAAATCTTGCAGTGAATTGATCTCACAAATTATAGTCTTTATAGACATTGCAGGGCTTTGACACTCAAAAAAACTTCAGCTATACTCAGTTCATGAAACAGTTTACAGTTGCTCTTGTAAACAAGCATCAGGAGTTCCCTCTCTCCTGGGAGAAATCCTGAGGTGCACAGGAAATTGTTCTATTTTATTTTCATCAGGGAGTGCAGTTGAAAATTTGCTTTGAGTAAAATCTGGTACGCAATTTTAACATTTTTCTTTAAAACTGTACATGGTCCCCTTCAAACATAAATAAATTAACAAACATTCAAACAAACAAACAAACAAATAAATGCTTATGAAAGCAACAAACATCAGCTTGATTGGATCGTCAACAAACAGAAGGAGAAATATAAGAAATTACAATCTACAATGAGTTTTTTCCTCTTTTTTCTATGTAGCTTACATGTTTATCAGATTCAGACACATTTCTGAAAGTGAGCAGTGTGATTATGTACCATTTAAAAAGGCATTTCAGTGAGAGACTTGAAAGAGATCTATAGTGTGTATGTTTTTCAATTAATCTTCTTGAACTGATAATTGTGAAAGATGCACAAACACTGCATTGTTAAAAACATGAATGAACCTTTTTAGTTGCAAGACATCTCATCTAGTTGTTTTTTGAAATCCCCAGCTGTTTTTTCATTTGAGTGGAACAAGAGGTCAGTGTTACAGGAAGGTCTGACACAAGAATAAGGCTGTTAAACAAGGGCAGTGAAAACAGCAGGGAAGTAGTAAAGTGATGACACGCTGTAAGAGCTGAAGACTTTCTCTGCATGCATAGTTTCTAGCTGGGTGTTAATGGATAATGTATTTTTTAACATGGCTAAAAAGACGCACTCTAGATCAACAGAAGAGGAGCTGTGCTTAAAAATTTCCTAAAAATTAAGAGGCAATACAGCAAAAATATTTTAAGAATTAAATGTATTAAATTAAATGACTCTTAAACATCAGATCTCTCTCTTCTAATGGTGTACTAATAAATTAATTCATATCAGATTATAATATTAATTTATTTTGTCTTACTGAAACCTGTTGAATGAATCCACTCCAATGAGTCACAGGCCGAGGAGGTGGAGTTACAGCTATCTTTGACTTAAGCCTACTAATCAGCTCTAAACCTAAACTAAATTTTAACTCATTTGAAAGCCTTGTTCTTTCAACCCACGTTGGAAATCACTGCAACCAATTCTATTTATTATAGTGTACTGAGCACCTGGTCTGTACTCTGAACTCTTACAGAGTTTTTGTCAACTTTAAACACAGAAAAAAAATTCTAACAGATAAAGTTATCATTGTAAGGCATTTTAATATTCATGCGGACGTTGAGAATGAATACTGTATTTATCTCTCTGTTAGATTCAATTAGCTTCTATCAAAGTGTTCATAAACCGACAAACTTTTTTAACCACACCCTCGACCTTGTTCTGGTATATGGTATTGAAATTGAACTTTAATAGTGTTCCCACAGAACCCAATTTTATCTGACCACTATCTGATAACTTTTGAGTTTCTATTGCTGAACTACACACCATTAGGAAAACATTTCTATAAAAGTTGTCTGTCTGATAGTGCTGTAGCTAAATTCAAGGATGTGATTCCATCAGCTCTTAATTCATTATCAAGTCACAAAGTAACGGAGGACTCCTCTAATAATTTCAGTCCCTCCCAAATCTATCATTTTGTTGATAGTGTTGCAGGCTTGCTGGGAATGACACTCACCTCCGTTGCCTCTCTAAAAAAGAAGAATAAAACAAAGACGGTTATCTCCATGGTATAACACTGAAACTCGCAATATTAAAGCAAATATCGTGGAAACTTGAGAGGAATTTGTGTTCCAACAAAAAATTTATCTAAAAAATTGGCAAGATAGTCCTACAACATATAGAAAAGCCCTCCATAATTCCAGAGCAGCGTACTACTCGTCATTAATAGAGGAAAATAGGAACAATCCCAGGTTTCTTTTCAGCATTGTAGCCAGGCTGACAGAGAGCCACAGCTCTATTGAGCCAAGTATTCCCATAGCTCTCTGTAGTACCACTTCATGAGTTTCTTTAATGATAAAATTTTAACTATTAAAAACAAAATTCACCAACACCTGCCCTCAACTGGCACCAACTTATCTCTAAACTCAGAAACGTTAGAAACAGGCTCTGAAGCTGTGGAGACTGGATCTGTGGTTGTAGGTCACTTGCTGCCCCATGTTCCTACTTGACACCTTAGTATCATTAACATTACGATTATTAACATTAACATTACTATAAATATCTGTACCATTATTCATTCAGTCTGTACCAACATTACCTTTACTGTCTGTACCTCTGTGT
>JAPMOB010245421.1:0-12774 GCA_029875015.1 Lepomis gibbosus
CCATTCTGTACTGTAGCAGAGACACACCACACATGTATAAATTTAAATTACTGGCACTTACTGTATAAATACAAGACTAATTATTACATTTACATGATGAAAGACACACTAGAGAAACTTTTTTTAAAATGTGAATTTTTCTTGTTTCTTTAATTCTCTTTGACAGTAAACAGAATTTTGTTTGTTGTGGACAAAACAAGACATTTAAGGACATTATCTTGGAAGCTTTGGGAAATGCTGATCGACATTTTTCACCATTTTCTGACATTTTATAGACCAAACAACTAATCGAGAAAATAATCAACACACACAAACACATACCTGTGTGCCGTTTATGTACGAGTCGGTCAGTTTCAGGCGCTCTATGTCTGCATCACCTAAACGACCGTTCTGGGATGAAAGAGAAAGACGACAAATATGTAAAAATGTAAAATCTCCTATGATTCTGCTAAAAGCAGCACATGAAAGTGAGGTTAAAGGCATCCTTCCCAGAAGCCAGTGTTGTCTACTTTCTTACAACCACCCAGATGATATTACTGCTGCTGAAGCACATTCAGTGCTGACCAAACCGTCCCTGTTTGTTTATAGTCTGTGAATGACTGCCAGACTTGAGGGAGGACATTCTGGAGTCCAGCCACTCATCCTCACACCCAACTTCCTCCTGCTTTATTCTGTTTCATAATCAATGCCAAACTGTATGACTTGGACTTCTTCTACCAAACCCTGAGTAACACTCATTTTCATGCAATATTACCACCTCAGTTATCAGCAATAGCCTCAGGCGGAAGCACATCTGCTAATTATTGAGTTACGTTGGAAATCTTACTCAGTAACGTATTGTAGTGTAGCCTACGCCCTTAAAGTAGGCGGGTGACGAGGCATGAAACTGTCGTCATCTTCAAGGCCACAACCCCCTTCACTTTTCCAGGAGTTGGGAAACCACACACACACACACACACACACACACACACACAAGCTTTAGCTGCAGCCTTTAGTCACTGACAAACAGTAACCTACACCGCACATTTCCAGCTAAATGTCACTGCTCAACTTTTCCTGTGCTTACCTGCAGTCACCTGCAGCTCACTCGCTTTCTCTCAGCCACACACTCACTACACACAAAAAGGAGCTACTTGGTGGAGGTTGTGAGAGGTGGGGATAGCGTTACAGGACTAGTAAAAAAGAAAAATGCCATTCACCTAATGTCATTTGCAGTTGTATATCACACTGCGCTTTAAATTGTGTCCACAAGGAGGCAGAGCTTTTATTAAAAAGCAATGGGAAGTGCAGATTGTGCTTTTACAAAAAGAAGGGCACACTTCCTCTACAGCTGGTCTTTCCTATAATACCACCTCATTTATCAACAACTCAGACCATTTCTCCAAAGTCGAGACAGACTGTGCAGCTGGCAAAGCATGAGTATCTTCATCATTAATGTTTAGAAATGAAACATCTACAGTTGGCGCGAAGCCAAAAAAAAAACAAAAAAAAAACAAAAAAAAAGCCTTCACCCTTCCGCTGCCCCACACTAATCAAAAATAACTTTCAAGGATTTAAAGGGACAAAACAAGATATAATCTATGTCAGCAAGCCCTTGAAGGAAGGGAAATATTAAGGAACACAATTTAAACTATTCTACTTGGTCAGTGTAGAAGTGCTGAAAAACGTGTATACATAGAGAGAGCAGGATCAACAGAGGTAATGATGAATTGTGCTGAATGATTTAAATAAAAAATAAAAAAAGATTTCTTCGTCATGAACAAGATATCACACTGGATGCAGGACCATGCGACACATGCACGACCACATAAAAAAAAAGACGACATGCTGTAACAGAGAGGAAGATAACTGAAATTCCACAGAGGGGGCCAACAAAAGGTGTATGTGTCAGAGTGTATCCAGTGAGGGACACTGAAGGCATGCTGAAAATGTTTGATGTGCATCATCTCAGGCATGTCTAAAGTAGTGGAAGTATGTGTAGGCATGAACAGATATATTTGCAGATGACAGATGAAGAAAAACACACTTGGACACAAACTCGCAGAGCGCTGGTGGAGAGGAGGCTGGGCGGAGGTAGAGAAGGGTGAATAACAGATGGATGGATGTCAGAGGGAGTAAACTTTTGAGAACTGGATGGAGGAAATGATCAATGGACTGCATGTTAAAGTGAGAGATGGGGGGGCTGTTAACGCCTACAAGAGATTCTGGATGCACGGGTTTGTTGGGGAGTGTTACCTGTGTGTGAGGGAGGGGGCGACCCAGGGCAGAGGGGCTGGTGGCGGGGAGGCCCACTCTCCTCCTCTCCTCCTCCAGCGCCCGGGTCAGCTGTTCAAACTGCACCTCCTGCTCCCTGACTGACTCCAGTAGAGCCGCTGCGCTCTCACACTGCTCCATACACACTACACGGCCCCATGGGAAAGAAGGAGGGCCGTTACACACATCCATACCAGCTTGAACACACTACAGCACAGGGAAGGGGTGCCTAACAAAAACACAGACACACCTCTCCATACAAAGTACAGCAAGATGCAGTGGGTGTAGGATTTTTGGGCTGATATTAAAGTGGGAAGAGTTATTTGAACATATCCGATTTATCTGCTTACAAATTTTGTTTGTTGAGATGCCTTCTTGGAAAGCTACCAGCACCTTGAGGATTGTGGATCCATTCTTTTACAGCAGTCACAACTGTAAAGACGCGTTTCTGGTTGAAACTCACAACATGAAAACCCCCATTATACTGGGCTCTCGTGTTCAACGCCAATTCCTTTGTAAGCCTGTCATGGTGTAATGACTCATTCATTCAAGATTTCCCCTGCACAGACTTTAAAGGAGCCAGATTTGCTCAAATTTCATGCCACCTTCAGCAATACCTGACTACGTCAGCACTGCTGAAAACTATATCTAAAAAGGACTGTGTTAAACACATCACTGCCAACTATGGCTTTGTGAAAAATACAGCGCAATAAACTACCCAATTAGTGCCATTAAAAGCACACGTCACATGATACCGTACTGTAAATTTCAGGTCTGACAGTCAACACAATGAGACAAACGCTGCAGGAGAAGAATAGAGACAGATTCTTTAAGACTCTAGTTATGTCACTGATAATAAATATAGCCACATATTACAATAATGTGGCATTATTGCAATATTACATTGTCAAATATCACCATCGCCTACATGCAGACCAATAAACCTATTAGCGCATGCAAACCATGCATGGAGGAGTCCTCTGGGCTTTTGGCCCTCTCAGACACCACACCAGAAAACACTTCCTTGAACATAAAAGGCAGACAAAGAGATTATTAGATAAATCCTCAGTGTGCAGTGTGTAGATTTTTCAAAACGTCTCCTCTAAGAAGAATATGTGGTGTCTTTGCATGTTTACCAGAATCAAAATGTGGTTTCAGAATCATGGGGAAAATGTTTAGGTTGATTGTCCTTACTTATACAAAATGAACTGAAAATTTGACCCACCTATTTAAAATCACAGTCCTGGTTGGCTTGAAAGAATATGTAGCCTTGGTTATTTCATAGTTTTATTTCATAGTTTTTTGCATGACTATTTTATCCGTTAATCAGAAGCATAATTTATGAGGACAGCGTTCTGCATTATGTGAAAAACTGTCAAACAAACAAGATGGAGAGAAGCACTTTTTACATTTCATAGAGGAAGCTAATCACCACAACACTGAGTCCAAGGAGAACTGCAAACTTCTCTTTACACACACACACGAGCAGAGACGCTCATTTCAGAGAAAATCAGAAATACACACCTTCACCTGTGAGCGTGGTTTGGTAGTAGCCAAGGTCAGAGGTTGAGATCTAGTTGCTCATGGGTAAAAGGTCACCGAACCGCTGAGCCCAGAAACAAGAAGGAATGGACTGCAGAGACAGAAAGAGACAGGGAGGTGGAGGGAAGAGAATAATGAGAAAGAGGGAGAAATGTTTAATTTAGTGAAGGCACCTGTGTTTGAAAAACAGCAACATAGTGAGAATGTGTGTCAACGGGGTTGCGTTTGCTCTGTGAGCAGAAAAGCACAGCCTAATACAGTGACACATACAGTAGCTCCAGCTTTTAGACACGCCCTGTATTTACTCAACATTTGGCCTGAGAACAGAAACTAGCTGCGATGAGTTCACCAACCTGCATCTCTTTCTGGGCCAGAGAACATCGATAGTCAGCATAAAGAGAAAGAGATTTTTAAGAGATAGCAACATCCTTCAAGAACCAAATGTTCTCTTATCAACTCTTTCTTTTCTTCCCCAGTTTAGCCTTTCTCCTCTAATCTGTCTTCGTCTACCCCTGGCACAGCTCTGTCAGATCGCTACTCTTGTTCTCAACATTAACTCTGCCTTTCATCTCTCCCGGTACGCCTCTTTGTTATCTTGGCTGTGCTCTGAGAAAAAGACATTGTTATATCAAAGCCAAACAAGTGGAGACTCAGGTCCTTATCTGCTGATGTACTCTTCTGCAGCAGCACAGATCCCCGTTAACCCTGGCCCGAAAGGTGAATAAACCCAGGCATTGCCCCACACACCTGCATGACCGGTTGAACAAGGTAGAGGAGGGGTGACCAAATTTCAGTTTCTCAATACCGCTCTCTGTCTAGTCAACATGCACAGACACACTATACTGGAAAACCTGGAGTGTAAGTTTGCAGCAATTTTGGGAACAAACAGGGACCTGCGTTTAAATTTCATGAAGCAGGTATTTGTGTGAGCGACAGACAGGGTGTTTACAAGTGCAAATTGAAAAGATATGCATAGGTGTAATGAGTTCAAGTGGAAAGATGTTGACAAATGACTCACAGTTTCACCTGCATTCGATTGTGCAACCAAAAAAGGGGGAAAAGAGAGTCAGACATGATGCCATCAACGTTGAATAGACTATTACGCCACGCTTTTGCTTGTAACATGAAGCCTACAGAAACTGCATCTGTTCCTTGTAGGTCTGTCAAATAGATGACACACACACACATCCACCCACCCACTCACCCACACATATATGACTTTGCTTATTTTTAAAAAGTCCCAGCTTGGGGTGTGACCAGGGTGGGAAAAAGGGAGGAAAGTGGGATGGCCTGATGAGAAAACAAGGAGTGGCATTTCACAAGACAAAGGAATTTGTAAGAACCAAAACCAGGATTTGCATGTGGGATAAGGCTGACAGACAGGAAGACATGATGTCACATACACACACTATCTTTTGCTCAATGGCTGTGGCGCCTCAGAGCCATAACCTCCCACCTGAGCAAACCACACACATGCCTATATATGGTCACAGCCAGGACAGGGCTGATATTATCCACTGTAGACAGACAAGAGCAGAAGCTACAAACAAATAAAACAAGGTGAAAGACGGGCAGTTTTGAGGCGAGTGGGAGGGTAAACTGGAGGCAAAGAGTGGTGGAGATATAGAAAGGAGTGCTGAATAAAAGATAAAAAGCTAATCTTGCATTCCTGGCATTATCTCTTGCCAATTTAGCACAGCAGCCCACCCACTGTAAAATGACCTTAGCAGGACACGGGCTAATAATATTTTAAAGATCTGTGTTTAGCGTATTATCGTATTATTTCAAGGCAAGTTTTCTCATTACCCAAACACAGAAACACACAACTACTGGCTCCTTTCCATAACTTTAAGCCACACATAAACACTGTCTCGCTCCTTATCTTATATCCGACGCACAAAATAACCATTATAAACATGGTTCATGCTATCTAATTTCACTAATGAGCACAACTGTCATTCACACAAGATTAATTAGAAACTGTGATAGATATTTCTTGGCAAGTTTACACAGGAATGTGTGTGTCTGTTAACCGCAGCCAGTGGAGGGAATCTGCAGCTGTCAGTGCAGGAGGTTGGGAAAACAATAAGAAGTTTGTGCAACTGAGAACAAGAAGGCAAGTGTGAAAAGAGTTGGACAGAAAGAAGGATTACTATTGGTCATATTTGAGTGTGAGTGTTTAAATGTGTCTGGGGAGGTCGAGTTCGAGGCACTCTTTACACACTCGCGACTTCTGTCCTCCATCTGTCCTAACCCTTTCACAGCTGTTAGTTTTGGCCTTGAAAGCCAGCGGAGAGTTTCGTTGAACAATGAAAACAAAATTCAGTGCAGACCCATTGTCACTCCCATCTCCTTTCCATCCTTACCAACTTCCTGAAAAACAGGATATTATGTATTCGACATCAGAGAGGCGTAAAGGGACATGTCGGCTACTTAAGCTCACTATTTTCCTCAACAGAACTGCTTGTACAAAAAACAACGAGAGCCTATAGGATGTACACTTTAATAAAATCACCTCCTGATGGTTGGCTTTCTCCAACCATCAGTAGTTGTTCATGCGGTGAAAATCCCCCATAGCCAATATTTTTATCATAAGACCACAAACCACTTCCCATTTTGCTAATTTTGTTCTCCATCTACTGTTTTCTGTTCTGCTTTCATGAACTTTTAGAAGCAATCTCTGTAAACCTGCATGACTGAATCATGACATTCATGTTTTTATAACAAGTTCCTGTATTTTGGTCTGTCCCCACAATCTAACCACTGACCATCTATTGGCAACAATTTTAAAAACTCAGAATCAAATAATATTTTAAATTTAAAAAATCTGTGGTTCCAGTGTCTCAAATGTAATTTCTTGTTGTTTATCCTCTATGATAGCAAATTTATAATCTTTGCATTTTGAGCTATTCATCGAAACAAAACAAGCAAGACATTGCCTTGGCTTTAGAGAAATTGTGATTAAGAATGGATTGAACCATTTTTTGTCATACATGCATCCTTCATTCACTACACAGTCCTTCCTATGTCCAATTATACATGCAAAAGTCACTATAAGCAGCAAAGCACTGTTGTTTTTTTTAATCTTTGAAAGGTGAGGGAACAAGAGCATACAGAAAAATGTCAATCATAGTGCCTTGAGGTCAGCAATTTACCCGCACTCCCTTAAACATCTGATTGAGCCCTGACACATCACAAGTCACATCTCTCCATCTGATTCTGCAGCATGACTCACTCAGCCCTGTCAGACGACATCTGTGATCATATGCACATGTGTGCAACAATATAGCCTTTGGCGACTTAGTGCATTAACCAGAGATTCACTAAGTGCCTACACCTGCCACAAGCAGCAAAAACTCCTGCTGAAACAACACTGTCAAAATCTGTTCACACATCCCAATGTAACTCTCAAGTCAGTGTGATGTCACTGGCGCTGGTTTAAGCTGAGCGTGGCTTGTAATGGGATTGAAGGTTTAGGCCACTAATCAACTTACCTCCCAACACATACATGCTATTAACATGCATGTACACACGCACACACTCACAGGTTAGGTCCTCTGTGGATTAACCTGCACACCTCAAGAGAGCAGACACAATTGCAGCCAGGGCTGGGAGCACACATCAACAATCAAACAATGACATGGAGACAAGTAGTCAGGAAAGGCTTGATATATGGGTGTTCACTGCTGCACATGATGTTATTAGTGGTGGCACCTGCAGCACATTAAATCAGCTACTGCCAGGTGATACCTACACACATACACACTGTACACACATAAACCAGGATTGTCCGCCACAGGAAAAGGCACTCACCTGTACTACAATGTCTCCCTGCATGCAAATAATGTTTACATGGGAAACAACTAGTTTACTTGTTCACACTCAAGCAGACAGTTATCCCCACCCAAAACAAGTTCACACAGGACCCACCCAACAGGTTCACTAGCTTAGAAACTTCCCAACATCCCAGGCTGCGTGACTGACTGCAACTGGAGGACTACGACCCTTTAAAAACAGACTCAAACAAAACAAACAAAAAACGCAGGCTGAACATTTACAATGTGTTGTCAAACAAGAAGCGAATTTTCTAGTTAAACATCTTCTCCCTTTAAAAGCAATAACCGTCGAGGTGATGAAATCTACTTATTTGCTTAAACTGATTCTGACACAAAGACGCTTAAAAACGAAACAACTAGGGTTTAAAACACTGTAAATGGGTGTGACTAGATAACTGACCTCAGTCCACTTTAGCTGTAAAGCCGCATGACCATCACGTTGTCGTGTCAGTTCATATTCTCTGTTTGAGTCTTCAACATCTCCTTCCCTCCTTCCCACAGACCTTTCTGTGAACCATCTGGACCCTGCTCACAGTCAACACTTCCCTCATCTAGCCACCACGGGCTGTCATGAATTTACTAACTAAATATAGCCAATCTAGGACATGCAGCATTTAGCTAACAATAAGACGTGGGTATAAAATGACTCTCACGAACAAAGACTCGCGCAACGTTACTTTGAGCGTTGATTCACTCGGTGCTTGTGCTATAACGCTGCTGCCCAGATAAGTGACAATGTTGAAGATCAAATAAGCCCCAGTTGGCAAGAACGCTCGCTCAGCACCCGCATGACCTGGTTTGGCTGTCTTGCTACGTTAGCATCACAATAACCCACATAGAGCGGTGCCAACAACCAGGCTAACGTTAGCATAACGTTAGCAAACACAGATTAGCCACAAGAGCTAGAGTTAGCGTGTGTTCTACTAAGCGGCGTTTTAAAGCTAATATATAGGGTGTTCTCCGTTTTAGCCGCTGGTATTAATGGCTTTCTTTAATCAGTTATAATACTGCACACGACAGGAAACAGAACGGCATGAACTTTTAACGTTAGCACCGTTAGCTAACATTAGTTAGCATAGTAACGTTATAGTGTTGCACGTCTGTCGATGATGACCACTCCTTGCCAACGCTGCAGTGCATCCACTATCTGCGGGGGTAACGTTAAAACCGCGGCCCCAGCAATATCAACCATTTGGTAACATTTCTGAATTGACTCACCTGGTCGTGGAAAGCTTGCTCCGACCTCTTCCAGACTATTCCGTTTTCTAGTGTGTTTTCTCCCTCTTTTCCCCTCCTTCCCTTGGTTCTGGGTCAAGCTCGTTAAAGACGAATCGACATCACCGAGTTTCTATCAGACAGAGACTGGGCGGGATCAACAAGCAGGCTTTACCGTAAAGACGGCGCACACTGAATTCTTCTTCTCATACAGGTGTTTTAACACAAGTTTCTAGACTGACCCGTTTATTTAAAAAGCCAGTAGCCGGTTTAGCCCTATGTTTCTGCCAAGATAAAACACACTGATATGAGCAAGCCTGTGACTGTGAAATGGGAGTAAGGGGGTTTTACTTCTGCTGTAGTGTGGTAGAATAAATTGCTACCTCCCACCTCCTCCTCTCTCCTCCTATTTATTTCCGTCAGTAGCTCGCTCCCTCTCCCTCACATACACACACACTGATGTCATTTCATTGATTGCCCAAGAACAATAGCCTGAGAGGAAGCAGCATTTCTTGAGGAAGTACATCAAGAGCATTCCACACCGACTCGATAAAACTATTGGCATATAAAACAACAACCAGTCCTGGTCAGCGTGTGCCTGTAAATAGTAATCAGAGTAATCAGTTGATTTATATGAATCATGCTTGACCGATGAGCTATTTAGGGATCACTACATGTGCATGGCTGCAACTCTAAAGCTTTGTGTAAAACTCAAAGTTTTGTGTTAATGCCAATTTTACAGTAAATACTGTACTTTTAGTCCTGTCTATTATGTTTTATACACTTAGGAGTTTAAAGACCTTTGGGTTAAATTAAAGTAAAAAAAGTAGAAGCCTGATAAACAATGCTTTAGTGTGGGCTGGGGGGATAGATGAACAATGCAAGGAATTTCCCCCAGTTTCCTTAGAAGAACCCCCATGGTGATACAGTATGAGTAAACCAAGTCACAACAATCACTGGGAACAAAAACAATACTGCACTCTAGAGGTGCAAAATGATGGAGACTTGTCAGAAGTTTAAAGCTGATTTAAAAAACAACAACTATTTATTCACAATTCAGTATTCAGATCATAAATCCACAGACAGAATCCACATTGAATTGATTATTGCCGTGTCTGAAACTCTCTGGGAAGTACAAAAACAGGAAAAGAGAGCTGCACACTGGAGGTAGTTTGCTTTTTAAGATAAACCACACGCACACACAGATATACAGAATTTAAAGATGGGTAAAATGGCACGCTCAGTGTTCCAGGAATGCTGCTCACTAAATAATATACACGTTTTAAACTTCTAATTATTTATTATGTTCAGATCCAAGTCAGAAATTTAGTCAGTGTATCTGGGGTGTATTTTGTTTGCTAAATTGCTTTTATCTCTTCAGACTTTTAAAACGTGAAAACATTTTAAGTTAGAGCTCTTGTAACATTTTTTATTGTACCAAGGTTTGTGCGCTATGGCAGTATATACCGTGACAATAGACATTTTTGAACCATTGCATGACTGCATATTGCTGACAAGTTCCACCATGTTTTTTCATTTGAATGTTTGCAGTAGGTTGATGTGGTCAAATAAATAAGCAGGACTGTTTTAGTGCAATATTGGACTAACAGGGCTGTTAGATCAATGTGACATCTTAATTAGGCATTTCATTACATGGATTAGTTCCCCTTTATCTTTTTTTATTTGTATTTGCTATATCACAATATGTATCAATATTGTAATATAAAACAATAGGTTTTATCCACATCTCCCATCCCTAACTATACCATGTTTCTTCTTTACATCAGTGTCACTGTCCACGTCTGTGCGTCCATATCTGTATCTGTTGCACGCTTAGCCATCCAAGTCCCACTCTGCCCTGCATTGGCTTTCCTCCAGTAACAATAGAAAAAAATCCTCATGGCTTCAGCATACAAGTCAAATGACAACTGTGAGAATAACTAATACTAAGTGTAACTTGCACACTAAGTGATCTAGCATTGAGCTACTATAGTATGCATGTCATGTCAGGGTAAAAAAACTGAGCATTTACCAAATTCTACTTAAATTAAGATACTGTACCCTTTTCTTGAACGATTAATGAGGCATCCAAGTTTGTCTGCTTTTCACACAGTATAACACATTTCACTCCAGCAGTCCCTCGAGGAAAGAAAATTAAAAAGGCATTTCGTTTTTAAGCTTGTTTTCCTATTGCTGGTTTTCCTAAAATAATGGAAGTCTTGCCATATTGAACAGAGACCATGCTTATTTGAGTCTATATTTTGAACCACAACAGTCAGTCCATTGATTTTACTGCAAAGTTGTCAAGATATACATCAGTGTAGGGTTATTAAGCACATGTGA
Organism: Lepomis gibbosus; assembly: GCA_029875015.1. NCBI lineage: Eukaryota > Metazoa > Chordata > Actinopteri > Centrarchiformes > Centrarchidae > Lepomis > Lepomis gibbosus. The sequence goes on from JAPMOB010245421.1 coordinate 11,190, forward strand.
CCCATGATAGGTTCCTTGTGAAGTGGAAAAACTAGAAACACAAACAAGACCATGAGATACTGCCACAGGAACCACATTTCCCCCAAACACACTCTGTGACACAAGTGTCATTAAAAGCACATGCTGAAAAACGTGTTTCTTTCATTGTCAGAGCACTCCGTTAGCGTTGTGTGTGATCATGTGCCTGCGCAGGTTGCTGGGGTTGTTGAAGCTGGCCGTGCACTGACTGCAGGTGTACGGCTTCTCTCCAGAGTGAGTCCTCAGGTGGATCTTCAGGCTGCCGTTCTGTGTGAAGCGTTTCCCACACTGCATACAAGCGTATGGCTTCTCACCAGTGTGAATACGCATGTGGATGCTCAGTGTGGTCTTGTTGACAAACGACTTGCCACAAAATGAACACAGAACGGGCGACTCCCCGGTGTGACTTGCCCGGTGCACAATCAGGTCTTCACGGCTGAGGAAGCGCTCGCCACAGAAACTGCAGTCCAGGGATTTGTTGACAGTGTTGGTGAAGACGTTCTGCTGCTGAGGGAACTGGCTAACATGACTGGGGTGCCCCACTTGACCATCAGCTCCAATGACTGGTGTTTTTATTGCAGGGCCCAATGCTGTTGAAGCCATTTGGGTGGAAGGATTTCTTTCAAGTTGGCTGTTTCTCCCCAGTCCAACACTGTTATCCAGCATCCCTCTCATCTGGGCTCTGTCATTGGCACCGGTAGTGAAATTCAGGAGAGTGTCATGGGTGACGTTGTGGTCAGGAGACAGAGAGCTAAAAGCTTGGAGTTCTGAGGCAGTGAAGAGGGTGTCACTCTCTACCTGCAGAGGCCCTTCTCCTCGTCCGTGAACACTCACGATTCTCAGCTCCTCATGATTATTTGTCAGGCAGGATGATTCTAAATTCTGAGTCCCTGTGGCACAACCACCCTGCGTACTGTGGTTTCCAAAGTCATCATGACCTAAAAAGTCAAACAAAATGATCTTATAAAATAAATAACATATTTCCTATAAAGTATAAGTAATGTCTGTGTGTGCTTGTCAAGTGCTGACAGAAAGTTAAAATAACAATGTTAAGTACACAAAATGCCCTTCCTCAAGTAGATAGTCAGCCAGTGCTGGACTTTAAACAGTTATGTGTCATGGCTGAATGATGCCATTCATTGTGTTTTAAGGGCAGAATTAGTAGGATTTTCCTAAGCAAAACAATACATTCATGCAAAAGGAATCCCTCTCAATCATCATGTATGACCCACTATCTACAGTGTCCCTGCCCTCTGCCTACATTTTGTTATTATTTGCTGTGTTTGGGATGTCTGGGGATCAACCTTTGGGCAGCATGCAGGGTGTGATGTCAGGACTCCCTGTTCTCTGTCATGGATGTATAAATTTAGAGCTGTAGGTCTGTGTGTCTGTTTGACCGATGGAGGGGCTAAGCTACACACACTCTCTCTTCATTCAGTCTGTATATTGTCAACATTTTTCTTAGTTTAGGACATTTTATTGTACTCAGGTAATTGGCCAGTGTGAATTCTCTTTTTAGGGTCAGATAACATTGTGATTTACTTTGTGTTTTGGTTGTTTCTTTCCA
>JAPMOB010245423.1:0-17997 GCA_029875015.1 Lepomis gibbosus
GGGATGTAAGCTGTAATTCCACAATGCAATGTGTCTGATTTTAGAGATCAGTCAGTTATTGCTGAGAGAAAATATATATATCTCTCTATATATCTCTAAGGAGTTTTCATGTAAAATGTTTAATCAGCGTCATTGTAAGTGGGGTGTGGTTTTTATTCACACACATCAGCAGCAGTGTAGTTCTGAAAACAAGATATTGGTTTATTTTCACTCACCGGGTCAGTAAAGTGTCAAACCTCTATAGAACTGAAGCACCCTGAACATGTTTTGGCTTCATGTGGTTGACAACTTGTTAACTCTTACGGCAGGTCGAGCTAGCTCTCTGGGATACAGCAGGTCAAGAGGACTATGACAGACTTCGCCCGCTCTCCTATCCAGACACCGATGTCATTCTCATGTGCTTCTCCATCGACAGCCCCGACAGTCTTGGTAAGTTGAAACGCAGAGCAGACATTTCATCTAAATGCTAGCAAAAGTTCAGGCAGATGGATGATTAATAAAGTCTAGAGGAAAAACACCATGTGTAGTTTCAATTCACTGGTATTGTGTTAAATGAACAGAAGGGAAGTTCATCGACCGGTTTGAGATTTAAAAACAGTTCTAATCATGTCATGTAAAAAAACAGCCACAAACCAAATAGTGAAACATCTGTTAGACATGGCGAAACATTTTATCACACCTCTCCTCTGGTTGTTGTATCATATCATGTGTCTGTTTTTTGGTCACCACTGCACAAACACACATATCAAGGCATTTCTCCAATCAGGGCTGAATGATTGTGAAAAATATCTAATTATCATTATATTGGTAATTATTATATTGGAATTCTGATATTAGGTTGAATGATTTTTACATCATTATTCTCATTTTCATTGAAAAATGTGTGATTTTTGTAGTGATCTTTATCAAATAAAGAAGTTTTCTCTCTAGAATATGATGTGTAGGGCCACAAAATGTTAATTTGACACACTTCACCTTTTTTAACTAATATTGCTGTAGGCAGTTTTGTGATTTTGAAAACATTTTGATTTATTATTAAGCCCTCTATTTAAATATTAAATTTGCAAGGAACCTGCACAACAGAGACATTTTCCCCTCTAAGATCCAGTCATTTTCTGCTAGTTTGATGCGTCTCACCTAAATGCAGCTGTGTCTGTTCTGACCGACTTTGCCTTGTGTCCCCGTATTTAGAGAACATCCCTGAGAAGTGGACTCCTGAGGTGAAACACTTTTGCCCCAATGTTCCCATTATACTGGTGGGAAATAAAAAGGACCTGCGTAACGACGAGCACACCCGTAGGGAGCTCGCAAAAATGAAACAGGTAATATGAAAACGCACACAAACACATCAGCAGCCTCCTGGTGGCGATTGCCTGTTTCCTAAAACTCTCCTGACTTTTGTTTTAGGAACCCGTGAAACCAGAGGACGGACGGGACATGGCTAACAGGATCGGTGCCTTTGGATACATGGAGTGCTCTGCAAAAACAAAGGATGGAGTAAGGGAAGTGTTCGAGATGGCCACCAGGGCTGCACTACAAGCCAGGCGGGGAAAGAAGAGCAATAAATGTGTCCTACTGTAAACGGGGGCACGAGGACTGCTTCCTACAGGGGGGAAGAAGGAGCTTTAGGTCAAACCTACCCCCAAACACACCCACACAAAAGACTGTTCTCCCCAGTTTTTACTAAAGGTGTAATGCTTTTACTTTTTTTGTCTTAAGCAAAAGTAGTCAGGTTCTGTCAGTATTCAATTTTGAGGTTATGGAAAATACTTTTTTGTACTTTAACGCAAGTAAATTTGCCATACTGAAACCTCCTTTATCGACATGTACTATGTAATGTAAGAGGTCAGCCCAGGGGACCTGTTGTCTCCTACCTGCCAACTACAGTTAAGTGCTTCAGCCCTGCCTGCTGATCTAAGGAATGTTTCCACAGCCAACTAGGGTGAAGTACCTTTACACTGTGACCCTTAGTCCTTTAACTATCTCAACAGATGCGCACATGAAGCTGAAATTTGTTTGTGTGCTTCATGTACAAATCCTACGTGCATTATGATCACATGCACAATATGAGACTGGAAACTCATTTTGTTAAAGACGCAAAAGGAAACTTAATGTTTTGTGTAATAAATTACTTTGTAAGAATCGTTATCATTTGCTTGAGAAACACAGACAACCAGTGAGTCTCACTTACAGAATAAAGATTTGAAGTAGCATTTGAGGGAACTTGTTTCCAAGGAGAAAATGTTTTCAGCACACACAGCCAATATATGCATATGCATCTAAGTCACTACACTTAAGCTTGTCATAATCAGCCACAGTGCAGGTTATTATAGATTAATGCACACTGCTCTTTGGGTATCTCAACATAACCTGAAAGATGTGAGATTTTAAGATATCACTATTGGAAAGGTAAAATATCTGATTAAACTGCTTTGTTTGTGCTGCTATTTTTGCTAAAGATTCCTTAAGAGAGTTCATGTAAATGGAGATGTATACTTAGCTAGACAGCTGAAAAACTTGCCATTTCTCTCTTGTGGACAAACTCATGGTGGCAGTTTCAAAATTACCTCCCCAACCATTTTCAGGCTCAACTTGTCGGCCTCTACTTCAGGCCCTCTTGACTTGCACTCCGACTGGATACACAGAGCCAGAAGGCAATAATATCTGAAGTTGATACGCAAAAACATGATTTATTTAACATCTATTGCAAACAAACAATCCAACAAAGTTGCAGATCCCCAGGTCTTTGGCATTTCATTTTGATTGGCCGTCTTTCCATAGTGCTATGAAAAGCAGACATTCTTTCCAGTTTATTGGGTAAATCTGGCTAAATCTAATGCAGCCCTGCAGTAAATCCCACCTTCATGAAGGTTATAATGTTCAGTTTTTGTTGAACCTAATACTTTGTGTACCTTATTTACTTTATTTTATTAAGCGTAGACCAAATATTAGAATCACCTCCCAGTGCAACAATTGGACAGCCTCTAAAATGAACATCCAGCTAAATCAACACTTCTCTAAAACAGCTTCAACAAAAACTGAACATTATAATCACTAAGGTAAGGATGCCTCCCTTAAATCATTAATAAAAATGATAACATTCAAGTCCATTTAAACAAACTACTTGGATGGAACCAACAACTGTTACCTCTTAGAACAAAACATTGATCATCACATAAACATTTACCACAGAATGTCTGTTACCCAAGAAAGCAAGTCTGCAACTCTGCTGTGGAACAAAACAGCTGTACAATACTGTCTCACACCGCTGATGGACGGCCAAGCATCAGAAGATGTTCTGATAATCATCAGTTCACTAGTCACTCGTTCTTCTTTACTGGAAGTCCTGAGTGGGCGAGAAACACTGGAAGCAGAGCCAGTGATCCCAGAGCCACAGCCACTAACGGCCGGTAAAAAAGCCAACCTGCTCCAATGGTGAGAAGAGACAAAGAGCAGGAGACGCACAAGGCGAAGATCTTCAGCCCCACGGACACGAGCTCTCTGAGAACAGGAACCCAGTCCACTGTAGGCACACGAAACAGCGTAATGAATGAGATGCAGGGAAAGAAATCCATGTATGATGTGGAGATACAGCAGCAGTGACTGTTTACCTAATGTGTGGATGATGCGCATGGTCAACTGAATGCTAAGGAACATGAGGGCCCAGCCTGCAGCTCTGAGTGCCCAGGTCTTCATACTGTTGGACTGGTGTTCCTTCTGAAAAACCTCCTACACAAACAATACAACGGCGTCAACCACCAGAACCAAGTGGGAAATGTGTTAACTAGACACAATGGGTGAACAAATGCAGTAAAATCACACTGACCTCTGCAGAGAGCTCCTCCAGGTACAGGATCTCCAGAGTGTCTCCTGACCTGGTTTTGAAAGGCACCAGCTGCTCGCCTCTCTGCATGGCCACAATACTGACCTGAAAAACAGATTTACCAGCGCCTTAAGAGGAAGACCGCTATTTAAGCCGAATCTGAATCCGTGCGCTGTAGAAACTAAAAGTTTCAATTGGGGCTGAAACGATAATTCAGAGAAAAACTTATTGGAAACTATTTTGATCATCAATAAATTGTTTACGTGTTTTTTAATATAATAATGGACGTCACAAAATTTTAATAGACCAAAAAAAAAAAAAAAAAAAATCAGCAGATTGTCTTTAAACCCTGACAGTAATCAATAAATCAAATACTCTTGACTGAAACAAAAATGAAAATCTGGTTTCTGTGGCTGGCGCAGGACTTTAATACGCACAACCAGTCATTTCATTTAGTCCCATTAAAATGATTGGCTGGACTACCTGCGTGCGCTTACTGTGTTTTGGGCGAGTGGCCTTGGAGGGAGGCAAATTGCAAATCCTATACTGGCCCTACTCAGCATCTGATTGGCTTAGCTAGACAATGACATTTCTCATGTAGCCTTTGCTGAAAAACAAACTGACTGCATTTAGAAGAGATTATTATGGCTTAACAATTTCAAGCTAATTTGCAGAAGAAAAGCAAAAATGTCTTGTTCTTTCAGCGAAGGCCACATGAGGAATGTCATCAGGCTAAGCCAATCGGAGGCAGAGTAGGGCTGGTCCTGCCTTTGCCATTCTTAGGATTTGCTGAAGGGAGGGGATGTTTTCAGTTCGCATACTTTCCAAATTTGCTTTCTCTTGCAATGTTGCCTACCCCTGCCTTAGGATAAGACCATTAAATTAAATCGATAATTAAAATATGTGCCGGCATCATTAAAAACTAGGGCTGATTGATTCAACTATTGATTACTTTTTGATTTTTCATTTAGTCTTTAAATTTCCCAGAGTCAAAGAGAAATCTCAAATTGTCTGCCAAACACATTCGAGTTACAGTAATATAGCAAAATATAACAGGTCCTCTAAAATGAGCAGTTTGAATGGACGAATGTTTGATAAATTACTTTTAAAAATTAATTGATTATAAAAAATGTTTAAGTTTGTGGTGATCAGCTAGACAGCCGTAATAGTGGATTGGTAGCCTATTATTTTTATTATTGTTATGGACAAGCAAGGTTATCTAATTTTATTTTTCTTGTTTCAAATAACTTACATAAAAGCATTGGAAAAGTGTATCACATCCACTCCTCATTCTGATTAGTTCATCCTTACGGGTAGTTTGATACAGGGAAAGACTACAGCTTGCAAATTTCTTTTATATTTGAATGAGAGAGGAGTGAAATTGTTTAGTTACCAAATAAGTTGTGGGAAACAAATTTAAAAGGTCATTTTTCATACGTGTTGAAAGTAAGCAACAGAAAATAATTTTGTTAACTTTCAATTAATAAACTGAATTTAAAGACCCTCCTTCTAAAACAAGTAGCCTGTAAAATGAGAAAAACTAGGAGTCTATTTAAACGAGTCACTAAACTTCACTGAAGACGCACAGAGGAAAAGAGAGGCTGCACATCCAGCTGATCACACAAACTACATCTGATATTAGCCGCAGCAGCAGCTGGAGGCTCAATGAGTAAAATGAGCTGATCGCTGCTACGCCACAAAAGCGTTTAACTGATGTGATGGAACGCAGTGATCAATCAGGGACAAGTGATATGAAAAGCAAATAAAAATGTCCAGAGAAGAATGATACCAGAAGATGAAACCAATAGATAACCAAGCTTGTGGTGATAAACTTGCAAGAGTGGCGAACATGCCTGAGACCACAGCCGAAGCCGAGCGGCTATAAAAATCAGGTGCGCACTCGGCACATGCAGGCCTTTTTTTTTTATACAGTCCATGGTGCAGGCACATAAGAGAAAAAAACTTTTGCTCTTCTCTTTCTTTTGGTGTATTGCTTACATGTTTGACTGCAAGCAAAATCATGCAAAAAGTAATTTTTGCCTTAATCTGGTTACAAAAAGTATCAAATGAAGTACTGGTTTGACTGGAGACATTTCGATTCTACTTGATACTTGGCTGTTTCGGTCGAAACCATAAAAGGTATCGAGTAGCGATACCAAGCATGAAGCTTCCGGTTCTGAAACCTGCATTATATTGAAAATCCAGCAGGGGGCGACTCTTCTGATTGGTTATGATAACTACGTCCGTTTCTTATTTACAGTCTATGAGCGATACCCATCCCTACCGAATACCAGAACAGGTCGTCTGCACTCACAGTTTGAGGCGGGCCGAGGCGAGACGTCTCACCACTCAGTCCAGCGAAGGAGAATCTCACACGCACATCTCCGACCTTGTGAAAACACACACAAACTGAACTGAAGCAAAGAACTGCATGAATGTGGAACACACTGTCCATCAGAGGTCAGAAGGTTATATATTTGGGAGATGATGCTCACCTCTGGCCTGCGTGGGTACTGAGTGTGATAGAAATAATCGTCATCAATGCTGAGAAAAGGGTCCAAGGTAAAGGCATTGAAATCCCTCAAACTCAGCGTCTGGAAGTTATTTATCTGCTCCACCAGGCCTGAGGATGATAAATGATAAAGTCAAATCTAAACAGTGTGACATACAGTGCAGCATCTTATTTCTGCATGCAGCGTGTTACCTTTAGACAGAAGGAAAGGTCCAACTGCGACTTCGGGAGCCACCACTATGACACTCTCAACCGCCATGGCACTAAGGTGCAAAGGTTAAATTAAAGATGAACTACGCACAAACACACAAAAATGGTATTTCTAATGTGACAGAAAGGAACAAAATAATCTTGGCACCTTGGGTTCTGGTGACCGATTTCCTTATCGAAGTTACGACTGTTGATCAACTCTGATTTCCACTCCGTGTCTAAAGTAAAAGAATCACAACTAATTATTTAAGAATGTAATGTTTTTTCCCCCCAAATACTAACAGTCTTGAAAAAAACAACTCACTATAGGTGTAGGTCGTCTCAGTTTTGGTCTCACCATCCTCTTGGTAATCCCTGAAACGAGTCGCACAGTAAAGAACTCACTTCAGGCTAATAATGTTTTGGGATGCAGCCAACATTGCTACATCTGACCCCGCCCTTAACGTTGACATATGCAGACAACAGACTCACTTGCTCTCCCGGTACTCCACCCACTGATACATCTCCACCTGCCTCTTCAGCTTCACTGCCTGCACCTCCACTCTGTAGTTGGGGTCATGCAGGGGCTACAGAGACACATTACCTAAAGTTAAATTTACTTCAGAGTATTGCTTTAACAAACTACTTTTATTAATAATTTGAATTAACATTTTTTCCTAGCAGTACGACACTAAATGAAGCTGTCAAATCATCATCAAAATAAAATAAACTTGAAATAAAAGGTTTGAACTCATTCCCCCCTAACCTGTACTAGGCTTGTTACAAGATAAATATACAGAAAAATACAGAACCAACACAAGATTTTTGAGATGCAGATATTAATATTATATTACGTAACAGAGACACTGTCTCTATTTGACCACAAACACATCAGCATTTCTGTACTCATTTTGGCTAACATACAGTATACACAGAGATCAGACTTATTAATTAGAGGTCTGAAATACTTCAAACGACAGAAAAAATAAATTACAACGCTCCATTTACATTAAAATAGAAAATAACAACAACGGCATGGATTTATGGAGGATCAGTAGAAGGATTAAATGTACATAAATAATAAACTAAGATTATGCAAAGTGTTTGAGTCTGATCCCAGCTGTCTTTTTAGAATTTATCATTATCGCTATCTGACTGAAGAAAGTAATTTGACACAACATGGAGTTGAAACTAAAAAAACAAAACTAGAGTAGTGTCTACCTGTGAGGTGCGAAGCTGTGCAGAGAGATGAACTAAACGGTTGTTGTTCTGCAGGTCGAGGCTGGAGTACGGCCCCAGGGACACAACCTGAGAAAGACCTTCATCCAGGGAGGATGCCGTTTGCAGAGCCCTCCCCTGACCACAGATACATGAACAGGCAACATAACACAACAATTAGACTTTTAATAGCATGCAGTGTGGCTTTGATGTGACATACATGAGAATATGTCTGTTTTCCACTGTGTGCATGTTAAGTACCTCATTGGTGAAGAGAACGTAAATTGACAGGAAAAACAGTCCGATACCAACTACCGTTCCTCCTGCAGTTTGCCCTAATCTCTCCAGGAATCCAGGGTTGGACTGAACAGATACACGCTTGTGTTGGTTTGGGTCTTTATCTGAAAACTGACACGAACACAAAAAACAACAAAAGGTTTAATAACCACAATAACCTCAGCTACCCACAACGATGGACAACATTATAGACTTTGAGAGGAACACTCAATGAATTACAAATTTTTTACTCATAAGAGTTCTGGTTAATGTGGGTTGTGGGTTTATTTTCCTCCAGTGAAGGAACAAGTGACCCCAACAACAGCATCAATAACTATTTCATCATGTTTGATTGTAATATAGTTTCCTAAAATTAATTGTAATATAAAAGAATTACGTAACAGTCACTCTGGTACAGTTTATTAACCATTACCCCAATATAAAACTTTCAAGAGTTTTGATTTTCTCACCTGAAACAATGAACTAACTTAATCATTTTGGATGGTAACGTTAGAACCAAACTGGCTGCACCAAATCAATCTTTTAAAGTCATTTTTATTTCTGATTAAATATTCTTGTATTTTGCAGTTGTATAAAATAAAGAAAAAACTATAACTTTGACTAAAACGTTTGGAACCAACTTTTCCTCTAAGTGATGTTGAACATTACTCCCTGATAGATTTACAAATCAGCTGTGAAAACTGAAAGTGAGGCCAACTTATGTATCTACGTATGTGCATATGAGACGGATTCATTGTATCAGATAGATCTTTTTTGCTAAAGTTAGTCCAAAATACCAAGCTCAGGTTAGTCAACAGCATGTCATGCCACAGAGCAGGCTAAGCGTGACACACCTCTTTTGTCCTGCGCCAACTTCTGAACTTCATTTACATGTTTCAACGAATAAAAGTCTGTCAGTAAACTGTTGTTACATGCAATTCACTTTACTCAAAAGATAAAACAATACGGGGTACTGACGCCACACTGTCATAAAGCATAATCTAGCTAACAGCGTTTGTGTTTAGTGTAAGCTAACTTAACTATGACGACAGATGAAGCTGAAGCTGGAAAAGGCGGTAAACAGCCGTTAAGATGCTAACGTTGCGGTGACAGGAATCGTTCATCACGTTAAAGAACAGAGACTTTAACTAAACCACTTACTGCTGAAGACATTTCTCTGACTTTCTTAACTTCTCAGTCAGTACTGTAAAGTTGGAGGCTTTGAAGATGCCAGCGACTGGAAACGGACACACTACAGGAAGCGTTTTCAATGATACACAGCGCACACCGGAACTCACCCGGGTAGGCGGAGTCGGTGTTGGCTACTAACTTTCTCTACCTATCCCGCTCGAGTGCGCCGGCGTATTTAACAAGTGCAACCCCAGAGACAATTATCTTCTTCTCGAAGCATGATGGGTAACTGAGTTTTTGTGAAAGGTCAGCGTCAGAATGGGAGCGTAATCTTTCGTCAGCAAACGGACATACACAAAAGCGCCACGTTTTTTGTTTTTGTTTTTTTTTTTTACATTTTGTTATAGATTAAACCAGTTAGGGGTTCCTGTCATGTTTCAGGTGAGTACCAAAGAAACATTTCCCCTGTAAACTTCTCACATATATAAACATCACCACAATAACTGGTCCAAAAAGAGAAAATGATCTAATATTTTACCAAAAAAGAAAAGCAAAAAGTATTAGGCACAGGGCGCATTTAATTGCAAAACCAATCATTTTATTTTTGATACTATAATAAGACCAGGGATGGTTGTGACATTTAACATTTCTGTCTGTATCTCAGAGCTCTTTTAAGCCAGGGTGTTCAAAAAGTGATACAAAAAACTCCTTACATGTGTCTGCTATTAAATGGTGTAACTGTCATCTCTGCAACACAGACAGAAACTGCATGGTTTAGTCTCAAACACAAGAAGTGAAACAATTCAACCCATGCAACTAACCTGGAGTGCAGGTTAGTTGTAACATACCCTGGGGTGAAATGTTAGATATGTAATAAGGAATATAATAAAAACATGATAATAAACGTTTTTTACTCAAACCCTTTTTTGATTTCTAATTTTTATTTTACATAATTGGTGTGTCTGTGTGTGGGTGTTTGTGTGATTTTACTGTCAGTCATAGTAGTGATGTGAGTCACGACTGATAGTAGTCGTGAACATAATAATAAAATGTGACAAAATGTGCACCAAATGTATATTAGTGTGTTTGTTTGTGCTTGTTGGCCTTGCATTGTCACATGGCACTCCTGGAGTGCAGGCCTCATGGGCACACAGAGAAGCCTACAGTTCTTACACTAACATTTGAACATGATAACTAAAAAAAATTAACATTACAAAGTTTGCCAGACACATACTGAAATTTAAGGACAACAAATAAATACAACAAAACATTTTTAATTGTTACAACTAACCCAGATTCCTGGACGTTTTACTTCATCCTCGGTCCCCCTTACTTTATGCTGATAATAGCTTACTTGTGTAATACAGAATCATTTTGAATGGCGGATCTAAATAGTTCTCTCACCATTAATAACACCATCTTCATTCATTACACACACACACACACACACACATACACATACACACAAGCATAGATGGGGCCAGTCTTAAGAGGATTATTGCAAAGAGAACACAAAGCAATTACTGTCACTTGTCGTCACCACCTGTGTCTCTCTATCTACACACATACACGTATGCACACACACACACACACACACACACACACTCACACACACACACACACACACACAAACACATTCACAATACTGCAACAGGTTACACTCCTGAAAAGTGCTCAGTGAGAAACCGGTGGGGAGACTGTTAGGATGCAGGAATATGATGTTATTGTGCTCGGAACTGGACTTAAGGTAAGAAAACTTGTATTTCTTGTAAAATAAGTAGCTTACTGTGTGACGCAAGTGAGAAAAATTACAAATGTCTGTCCGTTCACAGAGCATTACACTTTGGTCCACTCACTCAGTCTCTTAAAAGCACAGTAACTGGAATCAAACTACAAAGTTTTAGTCCCATTAACAAAGTGTCTTTTGTTGTTTTTAGTGCACAGAGGAACAAAAATATAACCTACTAGATGAAGCCTTTTCTTTCACTTGTTCCCTAAGCTGTGCTTCCCTGTGTTTAGTTTTATATATAAGTAATGGTAAAGTTTGTTCCAGAGTAAAATGGGCACACTTGTACTGATCATTCGTGTGCAGACCTTCTGAGCGCCCGTTGGCTCTTTAATGGATTAACAACAACTTAAAAAATGACATCATTATGCCAGTCTTGATCTGCAGATGCACAGTGCCAACTGCTGTCCTGCACCTCACTGTCAACCCTCTGTCTGTTTCAGGAATGTGTCCTTTCTGGTTTAATGTCTCAAAGTGGGAAAAAGGTTCTGCACATTGACAGGAATCCTTACTATGGAGGAGAGAGCGCGTCCATTTCTCCCCTGGAGGAGGTGTGTTCTCACAAACACAGAAAATGAGCAGACACGCACGTCCTCCATTTAACAAAGCTGCTGCTGCATTGCTGATTTGTGGTGTTGATTGATTTGCTGTCTTCCTACATTTACAGCTGTACAAGAAGTTTAAGGTTCCAGGTCCTGCCAAGTCTTTGGGCCGTGGAAAAGAGTGGAACGTTGACCTTGTCCCCAAATTCTTTCTTGCCAATGGTGAGAGCCCAGTGCTGTTCATCTGGACTTGTGATTTGTGGGCATTGTTTGTAGTGCACGGTCACATTCTGTACCCTCTGCTGTGTCTTTGCATTAGATCAGTTGGTGAAAATCTTGGTACACACTGAAGTTACTCGATATATGGACTTCAAAATTGTTGAAGGCAGCTATGTATACAAAGCAGGCAAAGTACACAAAGTGCCCGGCACAGAGGAAGAAGCCCATGCTTCAGGTGATGAAGAACAGTTGTTTGTTTTTCAGAATGTCCTCTGCATGTGGATTTAAACTCCATTTGATAACAATTAATGACACATGTATGTTTCAGATCTGATGGGCATGTTTGACAAGAGGAGGTTCAAGAAGCTGCTGCTCTTTGCCATGAACTTTGATGTGAGGAACCCTCGGACATACCAGGACATAGATCCTAACAAAACGACCACACGGGACCTGTTCTGCCGCTTTGACCTGGGACTAGATGTTATGGAGTTCACAGGTCATGCCATAGCCTTACACAGCAGCGAGAGGTCAGTCACAGGGAGTTACAGAAATGCTGACATATGATCCTTTAGGTTAAAACCTGCCTGAGCTCATTCACTGTCTCCTGGTGACCCTGCAGTTACCTGGATCAGCCATGTTTGGAGACCATCAGAAGGATCAAGCTGTATTGTGAGTCTCTGTCCCGCCACAACACCAGTCCATACCTCTACCCTGTGTATGGACTGAGCGAACTACCACAGGGATTTGCCAGGTTACAAAATAATTACTCAGATTTCTCCCTGAATATACCTGTTAAACATGTTTGTTCACATTATCCAACCTGTCTGTTTCAGACTGAGCGCAGAGTACAGCGGGACCTTCCTGCTGAACAGATCCGTGGATGAGATTGTGATGGACAACGGCAGAGTCAAAGCTGTGAAATCTGAGGGGAAGGCAAGTGTATTTAAAAAGAGGAAGGGCAGAGAAGTTGCACAGACGTTCAGCTGTTTGGAGAAAACTCAGTGATTTTGTCTTTCTATCTCTTAAACAGCTGTTCCACTGTAAACAGCTCATCTGCGACCCTGGCTACGTCCCTAACCGAGTGAGGAAAGTGGGGCGTGTGATAAGAGTCATCTGTTTATTAAATCATCCGGTTAAAAACACCCACGAGGCAAACTCCTGTCAAATCATCATCCCTCAAACACAACTCAACAGGAAATCAGGTATTTTGTTTTTTTATACTGCAAAAAAAACATGAAAAATAAATCCAACTTGTGTTTTTTAGTGCCACTACACAGATCCCACATTACATTCATGTGTGTTGGTTGGATTTTATCTATAAAAACTTGATCACACGGCCTAATAATTCATAGAAAAGCCCTTTTCTTTTGTCCACGCAGACATTTACATTACTGTGGTGTCCCACGTCCACAATGTGGCCTCAGATGGGGTGTACATCGCCACAGTGAGCACGACTGCAGAAACCAGCAACCCGGAGAAAGAAGTTCAGCCGGGCCTGGAGCTTCTCGAGCCCATCATGCAAAAGTTAGTGACAATTTAAAGCATTTAACTTCACTGTTTGTAAAATTACATTCTAAGCAACACTGAATTGATATTATTTCCTGTCACCACCTTGAATCTAGATTTGTTTCAGTCCACAACCTGCTGGTTCCCAATGAAGATGGAAAAAAGAGTCAGGTAATAACGAGATCCCTCAATCCAACTACATTTCCTGTATGAACATATAAAACATATAATAAAATGGAGTGAAGTCAGGTGGGTCTGATTTCTCCTCTCGCCTCACTAGATCTTTGTGTCCCGCTCGTATGATGCAACAAACCACTTTGAGTCTGAGTGTGAGGACATCAAAGACATGTATCGCCGGATCACTGGAGCAGAGCTCTGCTTTGGAGGATCACAGAGACACCAGTCTCACAACTCGGATGATGGCTGAAAAAGATTTTCATAATTAGGGCCAGCTGGGAGGCCGAAATAACACAATGGATGATTATACCACTGCACAGCTGTAACGCAGAGGGTGTTATGTAGCAGGTAGAGGGAAATGTGAGTGTACTACGTAAATATTGCAATTCTTTTTGTGTACTCTAATTTGTTTGCTATCATGTCTCCCTTTTGTGAAATTCTGTAAAGCATGATGTTGCTGAGTAAAACGTCTTTTTCTTTTGTCCATCCTGCCTTTGTAATATTTTGGTGTCAGACAAGGTAATACTCTTTAACCATCAAAACAACTAATTTCACTACAAAGTACTTGTGGGGTTTTTTTTGCTTACACCATCAAAATCCAATCCTGAGCACACTGGCTTTTGTGACAATCAAAACGGTTTGGTTTGAAATGTTCTTGNGCACCAATCGGTGCCACAGTTTCTCAACAGCAGCAGGTGGAAGTAATCATGCAGCATCCTGCATGTGAACGACGAACATTTAAACATTCAGACTGACGCCGGACATGTGGCACAGAGGCAGATGATTAGAGATGATGTGCAGAGGATTTGTGGATTCTTATCTGAGGAGCTTATGTATGAGAAGGACAAAGCCTCAGAATTATGTCATGTGCTGCACACAGGTAACTTGTTTAGTTGCAGCGCTGCTGGAGGCAGAGGACTGACAGACGCACAGAGTAAAGAGGCTTATCCAAATGAAGGACAGTCACCACCGACACCTCGGGCAGAGAGCTGGAACATATTCATACACAAGAATATTTTTCTTTTTCTGCTGCACATCACAGCAGTAGTGACTTTCTGTGTGTCTCCACAATTATACCATGTAGGTGTTATTATATATTTATGCTTAGCATGAAAACACATTAAATTCTTGACACTTTGTTTGTTGCATAGAAAGCTTTTAAATATATATTACATACACATAACAGAGCATGTTTACACAAGAATATTGTTACATCGTATTGTTAATATCGTTCTCCATCGTGGGTGTCCTCACTTGACTACATTCACTGAGCACTTTATGTGCACTCACACTGACTTCTCCACCTAGATTTAAAAGCATTTGTTAGAACACCTAGCATGTAGAAAGTGATTGCCTGAAACTACTGTCAGAATCTCAAATCATAGCCAGCTCCCTGCTCAGATCTCTGGGTAACGACGGATGCTTTTAACACCTTAATCTCCCAAAAATAACAGTTGTGACCAAATACAGGGATAGTTCCTTAAGAGCTGGACGTCACTGAGTTGTTCCTTTGGAAGCTTTGTGCTGAAGTAGAATAACCATCCCACAGGCCGGGGATCATTCCTTAAACTCTGACCTCCATCTGCAGAAATCAGTCCATCTGGTTGACATCCCGGTACTTATTCCTGTGTCACTTCCAATGCCGTGCTGATGGGAGGAGGGATCAGAGCAGCAGCCGCTGCTCTTTTCTCACTAGTCAGGAAGTTGAAGGTTGCACATGCATTAGGCTGCAAAACAGCAGTAATGACAGTCAGCCTTTGTTAAAGTAAGCATGCGCACTTTACTACACTGAGACTGGGCATACTTTACCGTGTCTTGCACCTCCACAGCAATGCCTTTACTCCTGAGCAGAGCCAGCACGGAGGGTTTGATTCGTTCAAGCCGTGCGCCCGTGCCCAACACAAGAATCTCTGCATTAACAATAAAATAAATGAAATGACGCATCAGGATTTTCTTTTCTTCAGTTAAATACATAAAACTTCAACAAACGACAGAATCTAGGAAAATCCTGAATCACTGCGTGAAAAAACATAATGAATGCCGATGCTTCCATTCAGGGCACGAGGGGTCACTGAATGTCTTTTGGATAAATGGTGTTCACCCCTCCTGTGGACTTCAAAGACTTTATGCAAAAGAGCAATGCACTGTTCTGAGACACTTTTTGTTGCCTTTTCTTTTGATTTGTCACCCATCTGTATGTCGGTGTGCTTTTATTCATTTATTTATTTTTTACCTATCCTTGGTTCAAGCATGTGGAAAAGTGAGACACTTTCTTCTGTGATGTCTTTGTAACTGCCAACCTGCAGCGAGAGGGCGGGATTTAAAACAATAAAAAAGAACACAAAGATAATTGTTTAAATTTAATACAAAGCAGTATGTGACTAAGAAACTAAGATCTGAGAAGGAATTTGAATTTTGATCTCACATTCCACTGGAGGATAGCAGGAGGCAGCACAGCGCACGGCCCAATCACCTTGTTGCCGTCAATGTTGAATCCTTGGGAACTGTAGGTGTGGATCATGATCCCACTGCCCAGCTCCTTCTGCATGACCGACACCGTGGTTCGCTGATACATTTCATCATCACTGGGAACCAATCTATGTGCACGAGACAGAAACGGACTGGAACAAAAGACAGGTAAACTAAGTTAGAACCAATACCATGTTAAGTATACGAGACTGGTCTGTATTATTAAGTATAAATACTGCAAAGAGCACTTGTGGCCTAAAGAACTGTGGCCTCTGTAATGATGTATTTATTGCACAGGTCTTATCTCTGTACATTCTCCATCACTTTACATTTCAAAAACAGGCTGAACTGCAGAACAGTTGCCATGTGGCCCAGTTCAAAAGCCAAAAAACGAATGCCAACCTACTGACAGCCAAAGGCTTTCAGCCTGTTTCTGCAGAAAAGAGGCCGCCGAGACACATACACTTCTGCTTGTCTGCAAATTTTATCCTGTCCTCACACTCTTTACTTCCTGTCTGTTACAAAAATCTGCAGTCAGAGTTCTTTATTTCTGAGATGTGAAGGACTGCTCTCTCTTTCTAAAGCAGCACAGCAGAAGACTCAAGAGCTGACCTGGCCTGAAGTCAGTGTGAATGTAACGACTGACTCCACCAGGTGGAGCCAGAGATTCTGTCTGTTTGGTAAAGACCTGGTACCTAATGGGCATAGGTGTCTCACTGGGGACACAGCGGACATGTCCTCCCCACTTTAAGAAATGCAGATTTTGTTCCCATAACTTTTGAAAGTATTTGTTAAAAATATTTTGAAAAGCTTGTTACAAGAAATGTCAACTGCCACCTGAATTTTCTTTCTATTTATGTAAATAAAAGAGATTTCCACCATAATTTGTTGTAGAACATTTCTCCAGAACGCAGAAAGTGAAGCTTTTAATGCTCAAAATTTTTGGGGGGAGGACCTCCCAGACACCCCCTCATATATTTCAGCAATGAATATTTCTTCAAGATTGTGTTAAAATATTTTCTTGTCTTGTTTTTGTGAACCCAATATTGTGCATCATCATGCCCTTGTGTCCCCAGCACTTTTCAACACAAAGTGAGGCCCTTGCTCATGGAAATCTTGGGAGTCACAACAGTGGGGGAAACAAACTGCGCACATCTAAAAAAATCCTCCACAAGGAAGATAGAATGGCCAAAACGTTAAACCAGCCCACTAATTTTCTTTATTCATGATGCTGAGCAAAGTTTCTTCCTCACCAGACTCTAACAGCACTGACATTTACATATATCTCAAGGTGATATGTAGGCTACATGTGATTTAAGGCCATATCTGTGTCTTCACAAAACAATTAAGTAATCATCAATCCAAGGTATCAACACTGAAAGTGTAAAACATGATAAACATTTAGACTGAACCTCAAACAACAGCAAGATCATATGTTTTGTTATATTTTACTTATTTTATTGTTTGCTTGTCATGTGATGATGATTACGTCATTGTTTTCTGAAGATCCATGTGGCTTCACTATTTTGCTGTCATTGGCCTGTTCATAAAAAGAGATAATAATCAAGTGATCGATAATGAAAATGATATTAGTCCAGCTCTAACTGTACTCCTGAACATCATGATCCTTCATTCAAGAGAGGAGTTTGTGCCACCACATGACCTAACGTTACAGTGTAAATCCACACGGAACAATGATAATGTGTTTTGTTTCTGGAAATAATGCTAAAACAAACTTGTAATGGAGCATCTCAAAATCGTGTAAAGACATTTCATAACCGTCCTCGTCTCGAGCCTGCAGGAAAGTCAAGGGACCACACTTTAAATTCTCCACTTAAAAGAATAGGAAAAGAAAAACTACAACACCTTGAGAAAGCGGGCACTGCCCTGGAGGAGAAGAAAAACCCCTGCTTTGATCTCTGGAAGAGGAATCTGGCGCACACCACACTGGCCATGATAACGGAGAACACCAGCCGGCGGCAGACAGGGGGACAGGTTTCTGTGTAACACCGGCAGCTTGTTTCCGGTGTTGTGTACTTCTTCTTCTTCTTCGATTTGATTGGCGGTTTGCAACCAGCATTTAGGAGCATTACCGCCACCTACCGGACTGGAGTGTGGAACAGAGTTTGTGCAGACTAACATAAACCCA
>JAPMOB010245425.1:0-33717 GCA_029875015.1 Lepomis gibbosus
CACACACACACACACACACACACACACACACACACACACTCCCACAGTCTCCCTGAAGATGGAGTCTGTTTGGTGAGCTGGCTGCCTCCCCCAGCTATCCTGGGGCCAAGAACAGTGTGAATACATTATATGAAGGCACACACACATACACACATACACGCGACCTTATCTGTTCCACAGCCCCCCGTGGAGGCAACTAATGCCTGATTGGTGATCCAAGAAACAGTGTGATTCCAGACGCACAACTTATGCCCCGCACTGCGCTCACAGCTTGGAGATGCAGATGACCTTCCATGAAGCAGGTTTTGGTGAGTGTGTGTTCATTTGGGAACAGATGATGTGCATCATGGTGGACCTGGCCTTGACCTGTGTCATGAAGGGAGGACTCAGTTGTGAGTAAACCCAGCCCACCACTACCCTGACACGGTTTGTTTCACATAAGGAAGACCTCTGTGTCCTGTCCCACGTCCCCTCCCACGTGCTGCACCGCACCTTCTCCAGCAAACCATTTGCACTGCAGCCAGTGTATAATTAGACCCAAAGTGCGACTTATTCAGTCACATAGTGTCCTACACCGTCAGTGTCACTGAGTTGATGACATCCTCTGTGCAAAGAAATACCATGTTACTTCTACACATGACAGCATTTACAATAAATGCTACATAAGCCATCTTGGATTTTGTGGATTTGATAAATGTAGAACAATAAAAGCGTATTTGATGGTGTCACATGTAACTGGATGTACATTATGTGCTGTCCCACTGAAATTTGTCAGTGGTAGCCTATGTCATCTCTACTCCTGAGTCCATATGGTGTGTTGGATAATTCTGCTCCACCGCTGGGTTCCCCTTTCATGTTCATCTGTTCTTCTGACTTGTAGGCGGCTCTTGGCCTATTTCCAGACTGGCCTACACTAAATGAGACAGATGATTTTTTGGCTTTAATGCCAAATGACTTTTCTCGCCTCCAATCCTCCCCCAAGCCCCCTTGTGAGTGCATGTGCCACGGTGGTACCACACAAACACAAACACTTTTGATAACCAGCACTCGGGCAGTCAATATTCTTACAATTTCCCAGAAAAATCTTAGTTTGTTGTCACCAAAAACCTCCATCCCACCTCCAGTCTTCATTATCAGTCCATTTCCTCCCACAATGCACTTTGTCTTAAATGATGAAAAAATGAGTTTATCAGACTACTAAAAGTTAATTTAGGGTACATCTCTTTAAAAGGATGGAAAAATGTGTAGGATGCTTTTTTCGTGTTCAGAAAGAAATTCAAACATTTGTTAAAATGAAGTCTGAGTTTTATGGTGGTGCCTTTAATTATCTCATCATAATAAGTAGCTTAATCAATCAAGCAAGAAACAATGTTTCTTTTGACAGACAGTGATGCCTTCTTAGGTAACGCCACAGTGAAGACAGTGACAAAACCCGCCCTGCCACTGCCTTTCTTGTGCTTCCTCCGGTGACTCTCCCCCCTCCTCCTGGGCTGACGTAGAGAGGATCCTCCGCAGCCCACGGCTGTGGGCGATGAACCGGCCGCGGGTATAAACAGCAACCCGAGACTCCAGCTCGTCACAACCTGCAGCCCCAGCGACTCGCTCACCAGAGCTGAACCTCAGCAGAGATAGCAGCAAGCAGGCACTTCCACGCCGCGCAGGCTAACTCGCTTTCGGCTTTGGTTCGAGATGCAGACTCGTTGGACCATGAGGCGCTCCAGCGCCCACAACTTTAAGAGTGAGTAGCATCTCCATCCTGCACCTGCAGTTTGAATGCACCGAGGGCTTTTGATTTTGCAAATGATTTTCTGTGATTTAAACTAGTTGGTTTTCACTTGTGTGCAATATTTTAAACAAGTTATTTGAGGAGCAAACCAATTCTAAACTTTAAAATCACAGTAAAATTTTACATGTTATTTTGGAACGGTCCATTACAACTTTGTGTGTCTGTGGTTAACAGCTGAACGCAATTTTGTTTCGTGTTTTAAATAGCTTACCAAGACTTACACGTTAAATTAACAGTTTAAATTTAAATCGACCATATGGATTTAGAATTTATTTAAGAATGTAGCAAACAGCCAGAGTGCGCACAATTTTTTTTACAATTTAAAAACATTTTAAAGATTCAAAGATTTAGAGGAAAACTAATTTACTTTTGTATTTATGTGATATATCCGGGCCTTTATGAAAAGTAATTTCCAGCACGTCAAGTTAGTTATATGTAAAAAAAAAAATAATAATAAATGAATAAAAATGTTTTGGCTCGTGTAATGTCCCCCGATCTGCTTTACACATGGAGAGATGCAGAAAGCCTATGTGTTCTGGAATGATTGTGAACTTGATTCCTCACCTCATGGCGACTTTGGGCTACCAAGACTAGAAAGGTGTCCTATTCCACTCAACAGATCCAGTTCTCCCCCAGCGTCCAGCTCCGCTAATAGTCCAACTTGTTAAGAGGTCAAGAGGTGACCCGCTGGAAAATCTTGCGCACAGCAGATGAATAGGAACTTAATTATTATTTCATGCCTATGCTTTTCCCGCGGTAGCCACTTTTGTGTGCCGTTATCCGAGCTGTGCCAAGAAGCTGTTGCAATATTGATAAGAATGGAAACTGATCCGGGTCTGATTGCAGGTTTTTCTCGTGCACTCTCGTGCATCTCAACGAAAACATCCTTTTGATAGCCACGAGGTTTATTTATTACGCCTGTTGTTCACGTTTTATGTCTCTTAAAGGTCTTCACAAAATATTTGTGGTGGGTTATTTTTTTTACTCTAAACAGCTAAACCTGAGTTATGTAGCCTATCCTTGTCACACCAGCCATGAAGACCTATGTAAAGTGATCCAGTGGATATGAAAGGGTGAATGATTCCTGTAATGTAACCTGGTGAATTATTTATGAAACCCTAAAGTTTTGGGGACCATCAACAAGTCATGGGTGAGAGCACAGCAGTGCTGAAAAGAATCACTGACAACAGCAACAGGCTTGACAGACAGTCAGCAAAAGAAAAGACTGGTGCCAAAAGCTGAAACCCAATCTGAAGTTGTGTTCATTTTCTTCTCATGAGAATTAACCTCCTCTTTCTCTCTGTCTTTTTCCAGGTGGACTGTGTCTATGGCTGATTTTGTGGCTGGTGGTGGTGAAGCCAGGCGGGGTGGAGGCATGTCCCAGGCTGTGCGTGTGTTATCCCACCCCCATGACGGTCAGCTGCCAGTCCCAGAACATCACCATAGTCCCGGCTGGGGTGCCATATGACTCACAACGTGTTTTCCTGCAGAACAACCGCATCACAGAGCTTCGCGCAGACTCGTTTGGCTTTGAGACACAGGTATAAAATGGCACTGTGTGTGTATGTGTTTGCATCTGTTGAATTTCCCAGCAATACTTGCAGACATTCAGTCACTTTTATTCCTCCTCTCTTATTCCATTATTTTCTCTTCATACTGTGCAGGTGCTTTGGCTATATGGCAACAACATCACATGGATCGAGGCCGGAGCCTTCAGTAACCTCAGGGTTCTGGAGGAGCTGGATCTGGGAGATAACCCACTGCAGCGCCTGGAAGGTGGAGCCTTCAGGGGCTTGGAGAAGCTGCAAAGCTTGCACATGCATCGCTGCAAGTTGGCCGCTCTCCCCCATGACCTCTTCCACAAGCTGTACAGCCTGCAGTTCCTCTACCTGCAGGTAAAGCCAGTACACACACACGCGCACCTAAGTATTTTTGATAGTCATGCATGTGCACGTGATGCTTGCAGGAATACACACTTCTGTTGCCGAATTTTTTAAATGACACATCAGTCACGTTACAGGCTGCACACCCACACACATACAGACGCTTTTATATTGTGCATGTTAAAGGATTGTTTCAGTAGGTTCAGTGAGTTGCACACAGTCACAAAAATGTAAACTAAAATATGATGTATATAACAACAGACATAACATGTAAAACCAAAGCATCACACCTCAGCAAAAACAATTTTAACTATTCAACTGTGAAAAAACACAATTTGAAATTCTGTTACCATCACAATAGCACAAATGATTGTTTTCAGATTGATTACAAGGAACTAATTACAGATGGTCAGTACGATAAGTGTAGCAAAGTGAGTGGCTGCCAAATATTCCATGTATAATACACAAAAAGGAGAAGGTGCCCACACATTTATTCTAGCTGCAAGTCATTCTAGCAGTTCTAGCTGCAAGTCATTTGTAACAAAATGATCAAACATAACTCTAACAAGGACCATGGTAGAGGCCAATCTTACCAGGGTATAGAATAAAAGAAGACAACATAAAGCAAACCTGCAGCCGACTGACTGAAAATTATCAAACATTTCAGCTAAACGTCAGGATACAAACAGATGAAAGCTCCGCAAGTTTACCACAGAAGATCCATCTGCAGTTGCGTGAATACTCTCTTTCATTAAAATATATACTGACAAAATCATGTTAACAGGACAATAAAAATACTCAACTCTCGGGTTTACTTAGGACTTTAAACCCGACATAGTAAAACCAAATATTTTTGAAGCACAACTAATTGAAAACCTGATTTACCTCAAATTTTTAATACTTACTATAAGCCTTTGGATTCATTTCCTTAATTTCAGTACACTATGAATATTAGCTTGCAGAGATTTCTCAAGACGTTACCTGTATTTGTTGCCAAAGTTGTCAGCGTTTTGGCAGTTAATAGCGAGATCTCAGCTGCTGGATGGTGGAGTGCCTGCCAAGAAGGCTTTCAGAGAATGAAAAAAATTCTCCCACATTCAGTATGGTTTCAGGCGGTAGAGGTCCCTCCTGACCACTCCATAGCTACTTTCATTTTGGACATTCCTCAAGTGTACATGTATGCTAACATCAGAGGGAAGTGAGGGATGTTTTTCCTCCCATCACAGCTGATAGTAATCACTGATTGAAATAGAGATGATGGACTACACTTGAGTGATTTATAAAAATTAAATTATATGTTGCTCATATGGCTAAGAGCTTCTAATTGATTCTAGATTTATAGACTCTTTTAGATACAATGTAAAATAAGCATTTATTTAGTCTTAAGAGAGATGTTTTTCAACACATCAAAAAACTTTTTTACCCCAACACTAAATCTTTTGTATTTGGTCTTTGCTACAGGACAATCAGCTGCACTTTCTGCAGGATGACCTGTTCTCAGATCTGGTCAACCTCACTCATCTCTTCCTGCATGGAAACCGCATCCGTGCCCTCTCTGAGAACGTGTTCAGAGGCCTGGTCAACCTGGACCGCCTCCTTCTCCATGACAACCGCATCAGGCAGGTCAACCGTCGGGCTTTCCGTGACCTGGGCCGCCTGACCATCCTTTACCTGTTCAACAACTCCCTGGCTGAGCTGCCAGGCCAGGCCATGAAAGACACCCAAGGCATCCAGTTCCTCCGCCTCAATGGTAACCCCTGGTCCTGCGGCTGTGAGGCTCGTCCCCTGTGGGAATGGTTCCGTAAGGCCCGCATCTCCTCCTCTGACCTCATGTGCACCTCCCCATCCCAACGTCGTGGCCAGGACCTCAGATTCCTCCGGGAGTTGGACTTCGCACTCTGCCCTCTGCCTGACCCCGGCTCTCTGGCTGGCAGCACCACGACCACCTTCAGCACCAAGACCCGCTGGTGGTTCTCCAAGAACAAGCCCGCTTCTTCTTCCAAGGCTTCGTACCAGAAGAGCACAGAGACGGTGAAGGCCTTCCCCTTCTCTGCCGTGAAGCCTCAGTACCTCCCTAAAACCCCATCTGAAACCTTCTCCTCCAAGTATGAACTGTCAGAGGATGAGGTGGCGCTCCCCAAGCTGGACCAAGAAGAATACTGGGCCAACTACGGCAACGAAGACGCCTCCATCCGCTGCTTCGAGCTGGAGTGCCCCCCAGGCTATGACAACTCAGCCTTCCCCTCATCCTCCTCCTTTCGCAGCACTTCATCCCTCCTCCACCTCCTCTCCCTCTCCATAGTCACAATCACTCTCCATTTCCTTTTTGGCTGAACTCTTCTCTCCTCCATACCCTTTTTTATCTTCCGATTTCTCCCCCTGCTCTTTCCAACTCTAACAAAAACCTGGATCTTGATTCCTTTCAGTTACCTCCTCGACTTGCAGGGGATGCTATACTGACGCAGGGAGACAGGCGAGGCAGCAGGGGGCTGTTTTAAAGAGCAGAGATCAGTTGAATTGATGTAGAGTAGGACAGGATTTCAGTGTTGAAGTAGCTGCTGCTTATTGGTATGGGCTTTAAAAATCAGGGATCACATCATGAAAAGTCTGATAGTGACAGTACAAAGGCAGAAACCTACAACAACATCATGAAATGATCGAGACACAATACGCAGACAGCTGGTGGTGTCCACTGAGGTTTTTTGGTATCACAGCTGTAAACAACGCAGGCGTTGTGACTCGTCTACAGCTATTTTCTATATCAGCTAGTGCTCACTGTTCAATCACCGCTGACGTTATTCCTTGCTAATTTATCATAAATAAAAGTGGTGATTAATGATACCAGAAGTAGGAGAAAGATGCGGATACACACAGATAAACACAGATAATGAGAGGCTTGGGAGGAAAGAAAAGGAAATAATAGGCAGATGTGAAAAGATAATCAATGAAATGTGAGAAAGCTTAAGATATTCATCTAAAGGCAGAAAAAGGATGAGAGGATCATCAGATCTGCAGCCAAGAGCGGCTCACTTTTCTCTTTCAGATTCAAAATCTTGCGTGATCCCAGAGATGCCAGCAAACCACCACCTCCACCCACGCTTGTACATACCACACATCATCGCTGTACATACACCCATCACAAGCAGCTCTGTAGGACAAACTAGCTGGGTTTTTATATTTCATTTTAGTACCATTTAGTAAACAAGAGCTTGTGGTGATAGATAGGTTAGGTTTTAATGGAAGGCAATGTGGAAACTCCTTTTCGTGTTTCATGTTCTCCACTCTCTTCCTCTCTCAGACAATTTTAACACTTGTTTTCCAGACTAGGAAAATGGAAGATCAAAAAATTTAGATGAGTTATTTAAAGAGCTCACTTTTAACATAAGCAGAAAAATAGACGCTCACTACCAAAAAAAGGGTTATCTGTTTTTGTTGTGTGAGGGGGATTGGACTGTTGCAGACTAATAACCAAAGGACCTGAGAAGACAATTTGATCAAGTCTCTTCTTAAAATGAGTGCCTGTGTATGTGTCTGTTTCCCATTAATAATAGGGCCTCTGTCTGTTAGTCTGGAT
Source organism: Lepomis gibbosus (assembly GCA_029875015.1). Classification (NCBI taxonomy): domain Eukaryota; kingdom Metazoa; phylum Chordata; class Actinopteri; order Centrarchiformes; family Centrarchidae; genus Lepomis; species Lepomis gibbosus. Next base: position 7,244 of record JAPMOB010245425.1, read on the forward strand.
GTCCAAACTGACACAGAACAAGATAAAAACAACACCAGGGTTGAACCCTACACAGTTCTTTGTGTTGTTTGAAACCCCAGGTCTCTGTCTTGCTGGCTCCTGTTACATTACACTTTGACCTGCAATCGGTGACTGTGTGTGCCACACTGACGTGTGTATTTCTTTTTAACTCTGATTGAAAGTATTTTATGTCTCAAGGACCCACAACTGTTTCAAAACTGTATAGTTTCAGAAATGCATGAGACTGTGTATCAGTTTACTTTTTTTTTACTATTTTCTGAACAAATGGTGCAGACCACGATCAGGCTGTCATGCATAAAACCATCTCTCGCATATTAAAGCTGTCCTTTATTAGAGAACCTTTCTGACTCCACTGTGTGTTTTTAGAAAATGGAATGGACACTTACTCAACAATCTATTCAACACAATGCCAAACGAACCTGATCGTGATCTACGTCATTCATGGGAGCCGCATGGTCCTTGTCAACTCCCACATGTTAATAAGTCCATACCCATCAACCTGAACCATGACTGTGAGTTTCTGCATAGAACATGATTGTGTATTTTTCAATGAAAAGACTTGTTTGGATAGTGTTTTGCCTTAATAAAATGTAAAGAAACAATCAAATAGTGTGTGGGAGTTTTCTTTGTTGTTTCACTGTCGCCTTTGGTTGCTAAGGATTCCACAAAGAAATACAAATTAATGGACAAAAGCAAGTGAGCTGCCACTTAAGCGCAACACAGTGTATACAGATGATAATAGATAGTACAAACCTTTACTTAGTGGTTTGAGTATAAAGGTGCATAAAGCAAAAAAGGTGATGTAGTATTATATTGCTACACTGCATTCACCCAGTCTTTAATCATTAGCCTACTGAATATAACATTTACACAACCAATATTTTACTTTCACACTGAAAGCACAGAAGATAGGAGAATTATAAACATTAACGTGGTTAATATCATCAGAGCAGTCTTTATATAGCAGAGCTTTGGGACAAACAAGTTAACAATCAGGTTAAAAACTTAGAGAAAAGAAGAGAATCTTGTCATAGTGCTCCTGTAAAACCCCTTAGAAAAGGGAGGGAGTAGTTGTTGCATGTCTGTGTGTGTGTGTGTGTGTGTATGTGTGTGTGTGTGTGTGTGTGTCAAGTAATCCATGTGAAAGTGTGAATGTGTTTGCTGAAGGTCACTGGTCTCAACTGTGCTCTATCCTCGCACCCAGTCACTTTTCCCATGTGCAGAAGGCAGCTATAAGGGGCTATGTTATACAGAGAGGTGTGTAAATGAGCTGTAGGTGTGGGTGTGTGTTTGTGTGAGCTGGGGTTGTGCTGGGATATGCTGAGGTATGATTCAGGGAAGGGGGAGAATGGGGAAAACGCCAGGATGAAAATGTGACAATGTGTCCCGGAATCAGCACACCCCCTCAACAGATTAACTCTCGCCATCATGATGATGGTGATGCACACACTCATGCATGTTGTTTGCAAGTGCAAGGACACATGCACATACACTTACATTTGCATATACATATATATGTTTGTTCTACTATCCACATGGGGAAATCCCCTTGACATACTGCATTCCCTAGCCCCTTCCCCTAACTTCAGCTATCCCCACTGAGATATAAAAACATGAAACACACACACACATTGAAGTTCAGAGAAGTTTGGTTGAGCGGCCTTCTAAACTTTTTTGTCTTCCAGCTCACTAATTATTCATCATTTTCGCACCTTACTTTGCTCTCACCTTCCTTCTTCTTTTCTCTTCGTTATTTTTCTCCTCTCTGACGAAAGCTCCCTCACTCCTTCCACTCATAGTTTAGAACAGATAATCGTCATCATCAACAACCCACATACATTATTGTCCTTAACAGGATCTTTCCTTCAGAACTCTTTATTTCCTCTGCTCTACAACTTTTCAGTCTAATTCAACACGCACAAAGAAGCGCTGTTTAAAGCTGAAAGTGCACTGCTCTGAGACAACATACTGCCATAATCCATTGAGGGAAGTTCAGTATACAAATGTTGACATTGTTAATACACAAAGTTTGTTGAAAACTAATAATGGAGATATTGTGAAGCAGTGTCATAGAGGTTTAGTTGGGTCATGGTCCAGAGATTAGCTGCAGAAACAACAAGGTTTAAAAACAATTTAGAGAACAACACTAAAAGAGTCTACAGCCATGCTAGCATCTTTGTGAGGCTATAAGAACGGGCCATCCCTGTGTTCCCAGGGTCCTATGAGCATGTGTGTCTTTTTATAACTTAGCAGTTCTAATTGCAAAAGAATGAAGGGAATCAGATACTTCAAATGCATTTTGAATGGTAAAAATACGTGTAGCCACTGTGGACAAATCAATGTGAAAACTGTCCACAAATTTGAGGGCGTAGGTTTCAAGTTCAATAACATCAGTATATACTGTATATCCCTCAACTACAGCTATATAAGCTGTAGGTGAGGGATTTCAGTATTGACTCAGGGATTAACTGAACATTTGACCTAGGAGAAAAACATCGCACAGAACAGAAAACCATTTGAAAGTTCTCTTAATGTGTCATATTAAAAGGATATTGAGCTGGGAAGGACCCTGGGAGCAGGGCCATGCAAAGACCTTTGGAAGGGCAGGTGCTCAAAGCATGAAAAGGGGCGCATGGAACAAGGATTTAAATAGGGCTGTTCTCAACATATTGATACAGAAATATATAATTATGTATTTCTTGCTGATATGCTTATACTGATGCTTCTGTATAGATACATCAACAAATGCTGTGACACAGTTTTGAAAAAGAAACACAGGGAATATCGAGCTCCAGCTTTAAAACTGTGGGCTGACATAACTTACAGGGAACGGTTGCTGATGAAGGGTTGCTGGGGATGCTGCTGCTGTTGTTGTTGTTATTGTTGACACTAATGGAGGTGACCTGTGACTAGATATATTATAACAAATATAGGAGATATAATATATGATTAAACAAATACGTGACCATGAGAAGATTTAAAGATTGTTGAGTGTTTGGTACTGGCTCACTATGACTGACCTGCTGTAGTGCTGCAGCTGCTACCAAGGCTGACTGCTACGAGAAAATAAGAGGGAGATGCTCACAGAGACTGCTGCACACCAAGAGCTGCAGGTAGTGAAAACAAGATAATCTGAGAAGGAAACAGTACCGAGAGAAAGGATGAGGTTGGCCAAGGCAGGCATAAGCGTGAGACAAATATATGGGTGTGTGTGTGTCTGTAGGCAATATTGTGATAATGATTTTGCATTGTGAATCTGAGATATATTTGGATTTTGGTTGACTATATGTCTAATCATAAATCTTAATAAATAAATGTGTATCTGTGTGTGTGTGTGTGTGTGTGTGTGTGTGTGTGTGAGACCACCTTTGTTTATCTGTGTGTAGAAGTAACGTTAGCTGTCGGTATTGTCTGTTGTCAGCAGTGTTAGCCGGCAGCTAACATTACTTGTACAGGCCACACACAGCAATGTAGCCTACACATATACTGTGCATGCTCTCTTCGCGTCTTTCTTGTAAAATACATACAACAACCCACAACAAGCACATTGCGGTAAAACCCTTTTACTGGCGGAATTAAAGGTGTCCTGTAGATGCTGCTGAATCACTAAAGGTGTCTGAACGGGAGGGCTCGTCACGGATGAGGTCATCAGGTGAAAAGTCATCATGTGGGTCCTTTTATTTACTGCAAAATTATTATTTATTCATTCTCCTAATAGTTTGATTGGGCAGACCTTCACAAAAGGACCTTTACAAATTTAAAAACAGATAAATAAATTAAACTTTTCAATTACAAAAGGGCACTTTGGGCATCAAAGGGCAAAAGGGCAGCTCAAGCACCCATCGCACCCCATCTGCACGTGCATGCCTGGGAGCATAGACACACTCCGTTAGTGATGCTTTCAGCTAAATGCTTACATCAGCATGCTAACATGCTCACAATGACAATGCTAACATGCTGATATTTAGCAGGTATAATGTTTACCATATTCATTTTCTTAATTTAGTGTTAGCATACTAACACAAATCATCACAATTGTTGCAATTCCTCTTAAGAGGACATAAATGTTTGCACATACAGCAATCCATTTAATAGCTGATAGTCGAGATATTTGTGTCTGGAGGTAAGGTGGTGCACCCACAGATGGCATTGCCAATCCTAAAGCATGGCTAAAAATATAGAATTTTGCCTATTAACATCTTTAGTATTATCAGGCACTAACTCCACATTTTGGACAAAACTCTTGATAAAGAACTTTTGAATAAGAGAAATAAAATAGAACCAATGCAAAACAAATACATATATGTTGTACTTTACGAACATTGCCTGGACAGTGAATATGTTTTAGAGTAGCTTTAAGCATACACACTATTTAGACAACAGTCTATCTCCCCTCTCTTGTTTTATAATTGAGGTGTTATTTTGTGCTTATTCCAAAAGTCTGTTCATGTCTTTTACATAGATAAGACTTGCTGTTAAGCTCTTTACAAGTGCTAATTTGGAGAAAGATAACTACTTTCACACCTGCTCTCTTACTTGGTAACCTGGGAAAGCAGTCAAAAGGTGACAAAATCTGACTTCTAGCACCTGGAAACGCTCTCTAATTAACACACTGTTAATCCTGTTTGTCTAACAGTACAAAAACTTAAGTGTAAAAATGACATTTTGAAGGTGCTGGTAGACAGATTATGTTACTGTAGGACAGAGCCAGGGTAGTTGTTTCCCCATTTCCAGTCTTTGTGCTAAGCTAAGACAACAAGCTACTGGCTGTAGCTTCATTCTTGCAGGACATGTATCAGTCTTCTCATCTAACTGTCCGCGCCAATAACCCTAATGTCAAATTTTTGCTTTAAGGATTTCTTAAAACAAGAGCATGATTTCTGGCAGTAGAGGCTTCCTGCAATGTTAAAAGACATTGTTGGGTTTAATCTTTTCATGGACATTATATGATGCTGTTGTTGTTCTAAATTTTCAAAGGACATTGGCCTAAACTCAATCTTTTGATGAACACTGACATGCAGACGGTGAACATGTTCAACTTTATGAATCATAAACTTTTCACATATAATATATGACTTATGGTATGTTAAAACAGGTCTGAACTTTATGTTAATGGTTATGTAACATTATGTAAAACAGGCATTTACTGCAGGTCATAATTTCACAGCTGGCAGTAATGGATGACAGTGGACATCCCCCTTCAGCTTCTCCTGCCAGTGTCAACCACCTCGAGAAATGCACATCAAAAACTTTACTCGTGACGAATGTGATTACCCTTCATATACTTCCAAGTTGCTATTTAATGGCAGATCTGTAGGCGTGCCCTCTATGTCTGAAAGCAGCTTCCTGGGTGGGTGGTCAAGGGACATATTTACTGTTTTTTCCGGTGCAGGAACACAACCAGGCCATTAGCAGGAATTCTCTGAAGTCGTCAGACTTTGATGATGTGTACTCATCATGCAGTGTGCCCACTCATTCTCCCCAAATTCTCTATCCTATTTTTCTTGCCTCTGCCTTTCTTCCTCTCTTTTGTGTGTTTGCCTGCCTGCTGTCATTCAGTCTTTATCTGAACCCCTATCAGTCCAGCACTTCTCTCTCTCTTTCTGCCTGTCACACAGTCTCCCCACATGGTTATGCTTGTCTTAGCCAAGCCTGTGTGTTATGAGTTGGCGTGTTTGCTTGCGTGCCATTGGCGTGTTCGCTGACGTTCACCGTCACACATATCCTATTTGCAGAGGGCAAACCGAGACTCACACCCTGACGTCAGAGGGCGAAGAACGGAAACAAAGAGGCTGAGAGAGTCTTTCAGAAGGAAGCATTGGATTAATTCACTGCCACTGCACGCTGAGTGCTCCCTAAAATAATAGAATAGTTGTCTTTTCTTGACATTAAAGAAAAGAATAGGTTTAAAAGTACAGTATGACAAAGCAGCGCTGCAGTCAACGTGACATCAATAATGGATCAACATCATTTTCAGCACTGTTGTCCAGAAACATGAGCCCGTGGGGCAGTGAACCTTTGCTCCTGACAACTCATCAAATGGAAGAAGAAGCAAAATAGAGAGCTGAGGAGATCCTCTCACTGAATAAATCATTTTGAGTGGAAACAGTGACACTTTGCTATGAGTTCACCCACTGAGCAATAATGACCCCATTGCCTGTGTGTGTGTGTGTGTGTGTGTATGTGTGTGTGTGTGTGTGTGTGTGTGTGTGTGTGTGTGTGTGTGTGTGTATGTGTGTCACTGTAAAGTGCAACCAAAGGGGCTTTAAAAAGCCAAAAGGAGGACTTTAGGAGAAGAAAAGGATGTGCTTTTACCTCGTAGTTTTATTTCATGCAACTGGTTGTGAAATGTCTTTCATAACATCAAAAGCTAGAGACTCAAACCACAGAAGTTCATAAAATTCTTCAAATCCATCAAAACTTAAAAATAAACAAATGTGAAGATAGTTGAAGTAGATGAAGTTTAGAGAACTAGGTAGAGAAGAATGAACCTCTGCAACAAAAATGTATCTGATATGTTTGGGACATTTTAATATTGGATCATTTAAGCAGTTATTCAAATTAAACCATGTGTTTAGAGTGGGTCTCTTCTAACATCTGAAACTTGACTTGAGGACCCAACTAGCATGCAAGTTTACTAAGGACAGATTCTTATTTACAACAACGGCCTGGCAATTTAATAGTTGTAGGTTGTATAAAATGGAAATACTCAAGTAAAGTACAAGTACCTCAGAACTAGTTTGTCTTAGGAGAATGTATTACTATGTTACTCACCACTTAAAAAAAGCACACAGGGATTTACTGGGTATCCATCCATCCATCGTCAACCGCTTATCCTGCGTACAAGGTCGTGGGGGGCTGGAGCCTATCCCAGCTGACATTGGGCAAAAGACGGGGTCGCCAGTCCATCGCAGGGCCACACATAGACGGACAACCACTCACATCTAAGTACAATTCAGAGACACCAATTAACCTAGCAATTTAGAGACACCAATTAACCTAGCCTGCATGTCTTTGGATGGTGGGAGGAAGCCGAAGCACCCAGAGAGAACCCATGCGGACACGGGAAGAACTTGCAAACTCCACACAGAAAGGCCGGGGCAACTGGGGTTTGAACCTACGAATTTCTTGCTGTGAGGCAACAGTACTAACCACTGCACCACTGCGCCGCCCATTTTGCCTGATTTACTGGGTACAACAAATCTTTTTGTAATCCATCTAATGTCAATACATGAGTTGTATTACTTATTAATGTTACATAGAACGACTGAAAGAGGATAAGGCACAGCAGGATGATCAAACAATTAAACATCACAATATACCTTTTAAGATTCTGCGGCTGAGAGCAGCAAACATACAAAGAAAGCACTGAATTTATGAATGAAATATCTGTCTTCTGTTGTGGCTCCTCTGCTCACATGTGTCTTCATACAGAAATACGTATTTGTCGTGCATGCATGAGTGTTTGTGAGCATGAACATGTGATTGTAGGACTAAACATTGTGAAGTGTGGAGGCAGCCAAGTGGTCTGTGCATCCGGTCTTGAGTCAGTTAGACATAAAGGGGAGAGGGGGGTGAAGAGAGGGCACATCCTAAATTCCTCTTCCTCTAAAGGTTTACGCACGAGGCTAAAAATACACTGAAACAGAATGCAAAGACAGATTGGGATCCAAAGACAGCAGATATGTCACGTTCCTTTTTGTCTGGTGTGTTTCAGAAAGAGGGAAAGATTTGATCACATAAAGGCAGAGTTAAATTGTTCAAGTGTGGGCCTTGAGTTTGTTGTTAACAAGAGAACAAAAGAACAGTGATTAGATGAGCGACTGTGAGTCAGTCACACCGCCTCGCTCTGGCAGGTTGTATAGGTTTGTTGGCACAGACGCAGCTTGTGACGTCCTTCAGACAATTTGTTTGAGAGTCCAAAAATGTGACTGCCACATCCACTGTGGAAGACACAAGATTTAGTATTGCTATTCCGGTAGAACCATATTTGCTCTTGGCTTTGAAGAATTCAAACACATCCGTTGCTCCTCAGGGTTTTCTCTCACTTTCCTCTTGTTTGTTTTGGATGCTGTCCTCCAGCCATGTCTCAGCTGGATCTACATTTGGAGATTATGCAAAGAATTACAGGATATGGGAGCACAACCCTTGTGAGATATTCATCTGTCCAACTGTTTGCATTATACTTCAGTTGGAATAACCAGAAGGGGGAAATGATCTCAAAATGTATCAAGGTTTTATCTAGGTGGGATGACGCAAATGTGAGACCGAAAAAAGTCTGACTCTCATGATTCTGTCAGAGGTCCCGACACTCCATCTGTGCATCAAAAGGGATTTACTTTACTATGAAAAGTTGTTTAAAATGTTTTACATAACATGCAGCATTTTCTGTCATTGTCAAATCAATTGTGATACTACAAGAAAGTCCATTGGTGGTCTCTGTATTAAGCTCCGTTGTCGCATTCATTCAGTAGTGAAGTTGTCAGCAACACTTTCGGTGAATTAAATTTTGATTAGTGTCCTTGTTGAAGAGAAGAAAAATAATAAAATCATTATATATTATTATATATAATTTATTTTTTATTGTTGTAATTATTTTGTAAACATATATATCATTACTCAAAACATCTACTCATGCTGTTCATGAACATAAAAACACATGCACAAAATGTATTTATTATTAAAACTTTTAAAATCCTTTACTCTCTACTCCATTGCACTACTGTCTACAAACTTTGTTGTTTTAATGTTTGTTATTATATTTACTGTATATGTAGCATAGACTGTATATACAACGGCATACATGGTAGTTTGTGTCTGTTTTGTTGTTGAGCTGGTTGTCCTGTCTATTTATGCTTGTTCAGTGAATGTACATTGAGAGCAATGAAAGACAGGATCCAGATTTCTTGTACCATTAAAATATATTCTTATTCGGAATCTTTTTGATTGACTATTTAATAACGGTTTAACAAATGGGCTTTTATAAAAGGTGGCATGGTAAAATAGGCCTACGGATTTTTTAAACAAAATCCTTAGGTGTACATATGATGAATTCAGCCTATTTTATAGTAAACATTTGAAAATGATTACATGTGTGTTGCTACGCGTAATATATACCTATATATTTGTGAAAGTACCAGTACGAAAAAACGAAATTTTGTTTCGACCGTCTTTATAATGGTTTCGTCCGTCATTCTGAAACCCCTTTCAACCAACTATGGTACAGTCGAGTCCACATGCCCGCCAACGTTTTGTAAGAGCAATGGCGTCTAAAGCAGGTGCGTGTGTTGTGGCTACATGCTGACTACAAATACGACTGTGTTATGTAGCGATATTAATGTGATGTATCTTGTGCAGTTAATATACAGGTACAGTGTGCTATACCGCTACTGCAGAGGTTGTCATATTTTGGTTAGACTTTCTCTTTCAGGCTGCCATTGAGTTAACATTAGCTAACCTGATAGTAGTATCCAAACTTTAATTAATGATGAAAGATGTAACGTTACATCGGGCAGTTTGTGATTACACAATGAGACTTGAGTGTGGTTAACATTATGTCAGCTAAGCTGACTCACTGCCTTATTAAATGGTATCTTCTACAACAGTCTCTTTATTGTATCAAGAAGCTAATCTGTGTTGTGAAAACAAACATGTAACATCACGTGTGGTCAGGTCGTCGAGGGACAAAGCGCAAAGCAGATGTTCGGGCAGAGGAGGAGGAGAAACCCTCCAAAGAGGAGAAGAAGGACAGGGGAGAGGTGGAAAAGAGCCAGCAAGGCCAAAGGGTGGTCATTGAACACTGGTGAGTAACTTAGTGAAATCAGCCTGTAGTAGAATAAGCAGTTAATCACATCTGAAAGTATCAACCTATCATCAAAATGTATTTATAGAGCACTTTAAAATAAATAAAGCAGATACAAAAGTGCTGTACAGAAAAATAAAGACATGAAATACTTAGCTCATATAAGACATAAAATACAATAAAAGCAATAAGTATTCAATAAAATTAATAGAACAAACGTATCACCTTCAGGTGTCAATGACCAAAGAGGTGAGTTTTAAAAGAGATTTAAGAACAGAGTGAAGAAGTCTATCAAATCGACAGTAAAGTAATGAAGTAGTACATACAAAGTGTTATTAAATTACTAAAATGTAAAAAATAAAAGCATTACTTAGAATTTACTCTTTCACTACTATTACTGAAATTAGTATTAACGTGATACTGTTTAATGCATAAACATCCTGTTAATAGAGGTGTCCTGTTAGATGGTTGAGGTGGTGTTGTGGAGTTGTAAAGTGGGAGGGTCTGTTGGGTCTGGGAATGTTTTTTTCACCATTATCTATTCCCATTTCTGTTATTTCTTCCAACACTATCCTTAATTTTGCCAAACCAATTAGCACAGGAGTCTCCTGGATAATGTAACGACCATATATGTTTACGTCAGGACCACCAGTTTAAATTATTTAAGTGTTTTTAAGAAATCGAAAAATGCTTCGATGTTACGTTTTTTTTTTACATAATGTGGCCCGTAGTTGCTGTGTTCAACCAAAGTTGACCACAAAAGTGTACAATTTTTAGCTTCTACCTGCATTTAGTGGTGCACGTGAGATATGATTGGATGGTTCTTGCCTATGTGCACCTTGGGAGTTGTAGTTGACTTCTTCCTTGAACTTTTTCTGTACACAGGCTTTTACTTTTATATCAAAGAAGATATTTTCCAACGCAGTTGTTAATGTTTTGTACTGATTATTGAACCGGCCGATAGAGCTCCAATTGTAAGTCTCTTAACGTCGTCTGTGGGGAAAATTAATGGGACTTTACTTGCTATTATCATCAAGCAGCATTTTTATAAGCTAATATATTTTCTATGTCAAATCTTGATGATGCAAAGTAAGTGTTTCTTTTGTTTTGGTTTTTGTTTTATTTTGTTGAACTTCAGTATACTTGTTGTCACAATAAACTTCCAGCTATGAAATGCCGACATGCCTCACTTTCCCACCAACCTGCTTGAGTTGTAACACCAAGTGTGTGTGAGGTTACATAAAAACTAGTCAGGAAGCGAAAATAAAAGTTAGATCGCTAAAAGTAACGTACAATTGGTTAAAACGTCCAGCTTCTGTCACCTCAAGTGCTGGCAGGAATACAGACTTAACCAAACCTACTGAAAAAAGCCATCCCATCTGTCGAAGGGGTGTAATATAGGGGTACTTAAGCCCATCTCACAGGACTGTGCAGGTATGTTGGAGAAAAAGGTTGGGAACTACATAAAATGGTAGTATCACAAAGTTGTACTTGTATGACAGTATTTGAGTAAATTTACGCATTTGCTTTGTCATATTCAGCCACGCTCCTCATGGATAAATTCAGTAGCCTGCACAGATGTCCTCCTGATTACTGATCTGTTATTTCTGGCAGTAAGAGCTGACGAGTGTATGGGCGTAATGCTGAGGAGGTGAAATCTGCCCTTCTGGCTGCCCACCCTGATCTGACTGTGGTCCTCAACCCTGAGAAACCCCGCAGGAACAGCTTTGAGATCACTCTGCTGGATGATGGCAAAGGTGAGGGGGCGAAAAGGGGAAATCAGAAAATAACTCCATTGTCAAGCGTCTCTATCTCAGTTTTTGGACTTTTACCCATTTGTAGTGCCTATTAAAGGTTCAGTTCACCAAAAAAAACTTTTTTTCCCTAACCAGCGCTTGCCATACCCTTATTTGTTTTTATTTGCTGAGGTTATGATGTATTCACTTCCAAGATGGATACTGGTGGTGGTGAATGGAATTTCATTTGGTGTTCATAGCACTGAAAAATATCTTTAAGCAACACGTCTTCTCTCAAACAATGCCCCAGTTGCTCAGGATAATCACAGGCCGTGCTCCGGACAATTGTAATTGTGTTTTTCATCTTCACACTTCCTATAAGGTAGCAAGACCTATGAATCCTCCAGAGAATTAATCAGAACTAAATTAAACACATTTCCCCAACCAGTCAGTAAAGCCATATCACAAAATTTCAATTGAAAAAGATTTCACATCAGCTGTGGATCTGAGGTGTTAACTGAGGACGTGAAGAAAGGAAAATCCTGCCAAAACTTGTACTAATCTGTCTTCTCAATAAAGCCTGCTCAAACAGTCAGCGGGAGGCTGTGTTTATCAGGACTTTAGCCGACAGATATAATACAGTTTTGCAAAAAGATAGACATGTGCCAACACACGATACCCTGTGTTATGGGGCATAATGTGTCCCCTGTGTTTGTGCTAATATGTATGATTTTGCTCCAATGTTAAGAAGTTAGTGCACCAGTTGATGTTCACTTCATTTTTTGAACATCAGAGCTAATGCATCTTAAATCGTCTTGAAAACATTTTGATGTTACTGCTATCCTCTAGAGACCTTTGTATCACCCGAGTAGTTTTGCTTATATTCTATATTGTTCCTACAAATGACACTGTTCTCTTCTGTCTCATCCCTAAAGAAACATCTCTGTGGACTGGACTAAAGAAGGGTCCGCCTCGTAAGCTGAAGTTTCCTCAACCCGATGTTGTGGTTGCTACCCTACAGGAGGCTCTGAAGGCTGAGTAGACACTCAGTGAAGGTTTGTCATTTCAAAGCTTTCAAACACTAGATACATAATGAACCAAGGATTGCACGGTCACACTAAATAATACATTTCACTCAACCGTGAAGTCAAATTTGAGAACTCTGTACATTATTTTGTAGTGGAGGTAAAAGGAGTTAAAATGGGATGCATTACAAGGAAAGTTTGAAACCACAATTTATTCTCGACTGCCGGTTTGTGGACAAGAATAAATTAGATTTTTTAGGAGGATTTCTCCTAAACTGTATTTAAACATTTTTTTTTTAATGTTGTACCCTAAAACACAGACTATAACACATGTGCTTGCAAATTAGTCGTTTTTACCAAAATCTCCAAAGATATTTTGCAAGCACTTGATGCTCTTGAATATTTGTGTGGATATACTGTTCATATATATAGAGATGGGTGCAAATTAAAAGGAAAACCAACAGCTTCAATGCTCCTTGCCAAGTCTGTGGTTCTCTATTGAAGGGATGAACACCATTCCCCATTTATATATTCAACCTTTATTTAATCAGGTAATCTCAGTGAGATCAAGAGAAACCTGAGTACAGCAGATAGAAAGAAAAACAAATATAACCAGGCATAAAAAAAGGACAGTCACAGATATGGTTAATTAGATTTGAAGTTTTTATATTACATCATTTGGTCCTATGAGAATGGTGGTGGAGAGTATTGTTGTGACATGCTGATTCAAAATTTTCCATAGGTGTGTACCTCAGTTGAAATGTGGCGACTGTAAAGACTGTAGCATCTTATTTCCATCATTTTCATACTTGTCAAACCATTCGGTAAAGTCTGGTGCTCAGAAGCGTCTGCATATGATGTTTTTCACTCTGAGTCAGGGGTTTCCTTTTATCTTGTTCCCAGTCTGTATATTCTGTATATATTTTCCCCAGAGCAATGTGTCATAGCCTAAATTTATCGATTATTTAAATGTTAATTGATAACGTAATGTTGACGGAACGCAAAAGGCGGTACTTGCAGAAGCGCAGCGCCGGACCATCTGTGGACCACAACAGAGAGACCAGTGTCCCCCTGTATTCGTCACCACTGTGGAATGAATAACCACCCCAAAATATCACACAATCATTAATATCAGTGCGCAAGGAATTATTTTAACTCGCACACTGCGAGCATGGTGACGCTCGGCAGCTTTCTGTGTATCCTGAGTGTGAGGCTGAGCGAGTGAGAGAGAGAGAGCAAGCGGCAGAACCTCACGGTGAAAGTTAGCAAAGTTAGTTTAAGTTTCAGTCTGGTACTAAACGTGCAGCGTAGGTCACTGTGTGTCCGTTAATAAAAGTCTGTACTGTCCCCAACGGCTGGAAAAGTGAAGACTGTTAGCGCTAGCTAACATCTTCCCTGTACAAGTGCTTGCTCTCTGTCCCCCAAACCAGACTCTGGACTTTTGGGGACAGAGCCTTCAGCGTCACAGCCCCCACCCTCTGGAACTTATCCCCACGTAAATGCTACCTGTCTGGACGCTTTCAAAGATCTACTAAAATCCAGCGCTTTACCCAGGCATTAAATCCTGAATGACTTTTTGTTGTTCTGTAACTATATGTAAAGCATCCTTGGGTCCCGTGAAAGATGCTAAAAAGATTTATTTATTTATATAACATTAGCTAAACTAGTAGTAAGTAATATTAACTATCAGCTGTATGTCATTACTAACTAACCTACTAGTCAAGGGTTGAAAACATCAGGTATAAACTGAGACTAAACTGGTGTACAGCTCTGTCGTGTATACATACTGTGTGATAATTATATTTCAGTTTTCAGAGGAGTCTGACTTGTTGTTAAAGAAATGAGGGACCATGGAGCTGAGGTTAATAAAGTAAATTAGGTATGCCAACTAGATGTTTTAAAATAATTAGGAGAATTAGGAGAGTTTCTTCTGGATGTGTAAAATTAAATGCTTAGTAATTATCCAGGGATCCTGTATAGAAAAAATATGATGCATCAATATTTGTTTTATAATCGAATCGCAGACCTCTGAATTGTAATCGAATCCTGAGGTGCCCTGAGATTCCCACCCCTAACCTCAACTTTGAGCCATTAGACCATAGCTAAGAGACGCCTTTCAGTAGCAGGCTAATTGGTGTAGAACCCTCTATAACATGAAATTGGCAGGTTTGAAAAAGAAATAATCCCACAGTTTGCTTACATGCTAGTTCCATGTGCAACTCAATTACAGTTAAGGCAGAACTACTTTACTCCAGTATGCGAAGAAGTGTCTGTACTGCTATTGGTTGAGACTGATGGCCTCAGCGGTAGATAGAGTGAGTCGTACCTGTGGTGTGATAGGAATATTTATGTTTAGAGAGTTTAACAAAACATAATTTTTTCTTACATGCAGCCAAGAGTTCAGGAGATGTGGTCCTTGGAAGCAGAATGACGAGGGGCGATCAATGGGATGTTCTCAGTCCCTCCTCCGATGAGCCAAGCTCCAACAGCTAACATCTTCTGGATACATGGTGACACCTAGTGGTGCATCTCCGAGCCAATACATTTCTCAGATGCAGAGTCCTGCTGTGTTCTCAACGGTTTATTGTGCTTTTATATCTGTTTTTGGTAAATAAAGTGTCTCTTGTTTCTCACCTATTGTGTGACTGTAGGTTTGTGTTTTTACTCTAGCTAAGCAGTCATTCGTATGTGGGAAGGTATTTCTGTAGTTTCAAGAATTATTTTGATCCACAAATAGATTTTTTGCTATACTGGGTTGGGTTGATAAAACCATGAATGTATTCTGAAAACTCAAAACATTTAAGTTACTACTTATCTAAACGATATAAAACATAGTTTATCCACATTTGATCAAGCTGTACAAGCTGGACAAGCTGTAAAAAGTAATTGTAGTAACTGATAGTTTTAAACGATTAACAAACGAGAACAAAAAGGTCTTTCCTAACCTAAAATGTATTTCCTAACCTTGAAATATTGTTTTCACCATAGATCGTATAAGTTCAACTATGGTTTGGTTTTCACCAGAGCCCTCTGCACCAACTGAAGCAAGGTGAACAAATGATTGGTTGCTACGGTCGTGACGTCATAATCACGCGACCTACCTCAGCAGTGATTCCTGTTGAGTTGAGTAGAACTTCATTCTACAATAAGGCTTGATTATTAGCTCGTAAGTACTATTAATTAATAAGAACCAACTCGTAGACATTCATCTGACACAATGGGAGTAGTGTATTAACATTCAGGGTGTTTGTAGGCTTTCATTCCGCATTTACTGCTGAAATTAGGCTGACTTAGCTACGGCGTGCTATCTGCTAGCTGGTTAGCCTGCAAACAGCCGATGCGCAAAATTGAGTGTGCTCATCCATTAGTGAACATGTGAGATATCATAATCAGCTTTATTTGCCAGGTAGGTGTACACATACGAGGGACTTTACTCTTTGTACATCCAGAGTACAATATCTTAGAATAAGCAGCTCAAGACTGGGCTATCGCGTACAAAGGGTTTTCAGCTAAAAGTGAACCCTCAGCAAGATTGAAAGTATTTAACTACTTCGGACTTGAAGTACCGATAGCTAATGACATTCATTCAATACTTGGGTAGTTTTGGGGGGGCTCTGTGGATATCCTTTACATAAAATCATTCATTTTTGAATATAACATTCAAACGCCACCTTGAAAAAATAAGGAATCCGATCTGTTAAAAATGCCAATAATCTCTTTATAGCCGAGATTGTACCTCAGATGTAACTTTATTAGCGAGAGGCATACATCAGAATGAGAATGTTTATTGCCAGGTACATTATCAATACGAGGTATGTATTGATGCTTACATTGGTACACATGAACATGAAATTAGAAATATAAATATAGAAAAAGTAAAGAGATCAAAAATGTAGAAAACATCAGGTACAAACTGAGACAATACTATAAAACTAATACGAAAAATAATAATTAACATGGAATGTGCAAAAATTTACATTACAAACTGGGACCACTCTCTTTTATTCCTTTCGGGTACTATTTAATCTTACTATAAGTGAATGTAGTAAATTAATTGTTTATTTATGTGACTGTTAACTACACTATGCTTGCTATTTTGATATTCTATAGCATTGTGGCTTAGCTTCTGATAAACATTTGTTGATATTCTCAACATTTTATAGAATCAGTGATTACTCATAAAGAAATGTATTAATACAAAATGAAAATAACCTGCCCTCAAAGTATCGCAGCTGTTAGAGACATTATAAGAAATTGTATTGTGTTGAAGTAATGTATTTGCATGAAACTTCTTCTTTTCATTATGCTAGGTATTTATGACAGACCTTTTCTTGTCAGACATGGCAACTGAGGGTGTGGAAAAGACGAGTGAAGATGCTCCGGTACCTGGGAAGGTCAGCACCAGGTTTGACCTGGAGAAGGAGACTGAGCTTCGTTTTGAGGTGGAGGCAGGGGAGGCAGCAGATCAAGTTGAGTTGGAGCTCCTCACAGGAATGGCTGAGGTGTTTGGCTCTGAGCTGAACCGCAACAAGAAGTACACATTTGGACCAGGCTCCAAAATCGCAGTGTTCACCTGGCAAGGCTGCAGTGTGAATCTTTATGGAAAGCCAGAGGTGAGCACCTGGAAGAGGGTCTATGCACCTGTGTGAATGTTTTCATGTGTGTTTTTATTTCAGCATACTTGGTGATTCAGCTCACTAATGGGGTTTGGTGTCACATATACATGTGTGGCTTTGTACATTTGGCATTTAATGAATGTGAGGCTCAAACAACCAGCATCTCTCCACCACAGGTGGCCTATGTGTCCAAGGATACGCCTATGTTGCTCTACCTGAACACACACGCTGCCCTGGAACAGATGAGAAAACAAGCAGAGCGGGACAATGAGAGGGGGCCGAGGGTAGGTTTGAATAAAGAACTACTGTTTTCAGGAGCTTTTATAGGCAAACTTGTCAGATCCCAGTAAATGTGTTTTGCATTGACACTGAATAATGAATCTTCCCTCAGGTGATGGTAGTTGGACCTACAGATGTGGGGAAGTCTACAGTGTGCCGGCTGCTATTAAGCTATGCTGTAAGGGTGGGCCGGAGGCCAACACTGGTGGAACTGGATGTTGGACAAAGCGGGGTAAGATGAATAGGAGTTATCATAATAATCATTCAACCAGAGTTCTGAAATTAGAGGATTAACATAGGTAGATTTTTTTTTGCATCATGTCACACATCTTGAATTCATGCAAAGTGAAACTACAAGACCTGCTTTATAGTCAAGTTATGATGCCTTTCCTCTTAGTCAGAACAGATGTTTCAGATTTTGAAGTAAAGCATGCCCATGTTAATTTACATGTACAGTAAATTCTGGAAAACAAATATTTGGAGTTTTTAAGTGCACCATTTTAATGGTAGTAAAATAAGGAGAGATTTAGTATTCATAGCACAAGATTCCTGCCAGAGATTGACAACACTGACCTGCTAAGTGGACAAAAGGCAATTTGTTCATCCATTTAATCATGGAAATTACAGTGCTCCCTTTATAATCAACCTACGCTCTCACAGTTGTGTTTTTGTTGAATTACCAGAGTTCACTAGTGAAAATTCATATTCTATCAATATTAACTCTAAAGTACATTCTGCTCTTCAGGTGTCTGTACCTGGGACAGTGTCGGCGCTGTGCATTGAGCGCCCGGCAGACGTGGAGGAGGGTTTCTCAGTCCAGGCTCCTTTGGTTTACCACTTTGGCTCTACTACCCCAGGGACCAACATCAAACTTTACAATAAGGTGAGAAAATAAAGATTTTGGACATTTTATAACATAATGGCATGAGTCCAAAAGCCCACTGCCAAACTACAAATTTAGTCTGCATTTTGTTTGTATCTGCCCACTTAAATCTGTTCTTTTCTCATAACGTGTAGTTAACGTCACGCCTGGCTGAGGTGTTTTCCCAGCGCTGTGAGGTGAACAGGAAGGCCAGTGTGGGAGGCTGTATCATCAACACCTGCGGCTGGGTGAAGGGCTCTGGATACCAGGCTCTGGTCCACTGTGCATCTGCCTTTGAGGTGGATGTGGTGCTGGTGCTGGACCATGAGAGGCTCTACAATGAACTCAAACGAGACCTCCCTCACTTTGTGCGGGTTGTACTTCTACCCAAATCCGGCGGGGTGGTGGAGCGCTCCAAGGAGTGCCGGCGGGATACTCGGGATGAGAAGATCCGCGAGTACTTTTATGGCTTCCGTGGAGTATCGTTCTACCCTTTTTCCTTTGAAGTGCGTTTCTCCGATGTCCGCATCTACAAGATCGGGGCACCATCCATCCCAGACTCGTGCTTGCCACTGGGAATGTCTCAGGATGACACCCAGCTAAAGCTGGTGCCTGTGACGCCAGGGAGAGACCTCACATATCATGTGTTGAGTGTGAGCAGTGCTGAGGATGGCGAGGAAGGAGCAAGAAAGGATATAGTGGAGAGCCCTGTGTGTGGCTTTATCGTGGTGACTTATGTGGACACGCAAACACAGGTGATGAAAGTGCTGTCCCCAGCGCCCAGACCACTGCCCAGACACACTCTGCTTATCATGGACATCCGCTTCATGGACATGAAATGAAGTAACTCTTCAGGGAATAGGACACGGTCGCAAAAGAAGTGGGGATCATGTTAGGGAGAGAGTTCTGTTGAGAGGGATTTTGTTTCCTACACAGGGCAAAAGAGAAAACGATTTAAGTACTAAAGTTGGTGGTTACTGTAAATGATACCCCATTTTATAGACCACATGTACATGTCTTTGGGCAATGTTTTGACAAGGAATGTTTTATCAGTGCAGGAATTGTTTTCTTCATAATCTATTTTATAAACATTGTTTTTTCTCTTGAGTAATAAATGTATAATGTAAAACATTCTATGTTTTGTCTTTAATAATATTAATTCGCCTGGTCAGAATATTTTCCTATCCTGCATATTAGTAGACATTTATTTTCATATGCCCAGTACGTAATGGGCTGGTTATTTTAATGGGTATGTCTGTACTCAATTACAACTTAATTATTTCAACAAACCTTGGAAAACTCTAAAAATTCCTGCACTTTCACCTCTGAAGAAACCAAAAAAATATTTTTACAAAGCCTCATCCAACATTAACAACTCATTATGAATGTTTCTGTAAAGTGGAAGACCTGCCTTCTTTGTTGTATTCATCCTGTAGTGTCCACCATGTGTGTTTGGACATAAGTGGGGGCACTTAACTGTAGACCATATCTTAACTGACACACAGTGCCAGTATGGCACTAACTGTTTAGGAGCACACACAACAATGACAGCACACCTGCTGTTTATCCTGTATACACCTGCCAGCTCATACTGAGCTTACCCAGTATTTGACAGGCCTACACACTCAGAATGTAGATATGTCTCTAAATGTTATGAGAGCAATGTGAAAAACAATTTAAATTGGACAGAACTTGTTAACATACAGTAAAAATATGTAAAATTCAAACAGTGTATACTGTGTGATCCTCAAATATTGCATAATGAATTTATTTCCTGGTTTGTATATTTAGTGTATTTTTTTTACTTTTTACTTTCTACACTATTGCTCTAAACACTGGCTTTAATCAGCAGGATATGGCTTTGTTGTAGGTGGGTCTGTTGCGGAGGATTTGAGTTGACCATCTGGGATCTGTGGTGGAAACTTCAAAAAGAAAAGTCCTTCTCTTGTCCCATAACACATTAGTATAGGTTTTTAGTTTTAGAAATGATAAATAATGTTACGTTAATAACAGTAGTATTACATGCTAATGTATTCTGTCCATTTCAGTATCAGGATCAGGAAAAAATAATTTTATTTCATGTCAACTTTTAGTCTGAATAATTAAAAGTCATAACTCCTTCATATGTTTATGTCCACTTGGTTATGTTTTCTGAATTTGTGGTTAATCGAGCTTTCCGATCAAGGATGTTTGTTATAAACAAAAATATATATGGAGGAGCTACTTGCACAAGAAGTTACTGATTCATATTCCTTTTTACAGCTGCCCATTCTCTATTGTATTCCCTACTGCCGAGTGTCACTTAGGTCTTTGTATTTAAGAACATATGAATTGACAAGCTTTCAAGTTTATATTCTATAGTTGCACACAAATCACACATGTTTGACTCAGCAAATTTAAATTGGACTTTTTATATTTTAAAAAAGATGAAATTGTGATGGTATTCCAGTACAAAATGTTTTTTTGTTTGGTGACCTGTCAAAAATGTCTTTGGGGGGTTGGGTTGTGCTGGGGGAATTACACCAGTAAACCTCAGAGACAGCCATAATACTCTCAGATTGTTTAATTTTCTTCTTCATCCATCAGCAAACTTGTGTTATGGATCTACTGTGGCTTGGATTACATCTCATTAGCTTTGGACAAAAGCATCTGCCAAATGAATACATGTAAAATTATGCAGGATTTCACAAGAAAAAAGCAGACTCCAGACTAATTATAGTTGACTTTTTGTGGAAGTTTCCAAGAAGGAACATAATTTTTAATGGAATCGTCTGTTAAAGAGTTTCCAGTATTACAACCTAAAACCAAGAAACCTGATTGTTTTAGTTCCTTGAGTAGGGAGATTTCTCTCCAGAGGTTAGAAGGAACATTGCAAAATGTGCAACTTGACAAAATGTTATATTGAAGGTGAGACACCCCTGTCCAAAATGATGATTTTGCTTCAATCTGTCAATTTTGAGAACAGCAAGTTATTTTGCAACTATTATTACCATACTTTCATAAAATGTACAAAACAATCTTGAATAATATATATAAACATTATAATTTGTCTATTTTATACCAAATCTGTTAACCACAGATTGTGTAAATTTCATCTTTTTTTTAGCATTTTCCATGTAAAAGTTAAACTGGTCTTTTTAAAACTGTCCATATTGAATCATATTTAATTTAAAAGTTTTCAAGGACACAATGTTTGCTAGTTCATATATCCTATATCTATAAGAGATGTGTTTATGTGAGCTAAGATTGTTTCTAATGTGTGAATTAATTTTTAACAGCTGTGTTTTCATAATGACGTTTCCTGTACACCAAGTCATTTTCCTCGCCCTTGAAGGCAGTTAGATCATATTTTTTCCACACTGTTAGACTTAGGTCTTATAGCAAGATACGTTTTTTTTCATCATTTACCATTCTCATTTTATTTAACCTGTAAATACGTGTGTGTCTGGGGAAGGGGAGGGGTCTACTAGTATATTTTGAATAAATCCATGAAAAAAGTGTGTTCTGGAAAATGGATTTGATATGCAAATCAGTGCGCATTTAATTAGAAAATACGTTGCTATTAAAAAAAACTACGTTTTTTTTTACGCTTTCAATTTTGATGAGTAAAGTTGAGAAAAAAGCCAGTTTATGGTATCTCGCCTTAAATGTGTTGCAGTTTGCAAGGATAATATTTATTTATTACTTTAAGATGTAGTCCTTTAACTTTATTTGCTAGTAAAAGTGTATGAGATTTAGAACAACCATTTTTCCTGGTAATAATAATCAATGCTACATGCACACGCAGGGTGTTGGAGCTGTTTTTCCTGAGACCGCACCTCCTCGGCCTCTGATTGGCTGTTCATCCCACCTGAGGGACGACGGACTAGTTCCGGGATTCCGATGTCGGCCTAGCAAGCGAGCTAACTAGTCTGCTAGCGGCTAACTCAAGGAGGACGGTTACGACCCACACCCTACAGGCAAAACAGCTTGCATTTTCGATATCAGGTATGTCCTGCTTGTTTTACCTGCTCGTCATGGTGGCTGTTTAGCTGAACGTAGCTACAGTTATCTTGTCAGCCGTTAACGAATGATACTCGGCGAGTGTAAAGCGTCTATCCTAGCCAGGTGACGTTGGCTAACTCTTTTAGCTGTGGTAAAGGACTGAGCAGTGTCGCAAAAAACTTTCGAGGCTAGGTAAGAGCTAACTGATTTCTAAGTATGGGTCGCGTTTAAATCTCGCTTTATTACACCACTGCTTATTACATCAAACAAAAAGATCGCAGCGTCTGTTATTAGTTTAAAACAGCGTGTCTTTATGAGGTTTACTGTTGTAACTTAACGTTAGTTGACTGGATCCTGCCATGGCCTATTGTTTAACGCTTGGTCTATTTCAACGTGTGATCGATCAAAGTTGAACTATTAGTCAATTGAATGGCATAATCGTAATTAAGACATCAGGTAGCAACTATTAGTGTGTCACAATTGCTCCGAAAAATCAGAACATTTGCTTGATCGGCCACTTAATGATGTTGCTCTCGAGCTGCAGATTGTTGCGGTGACATGACAGACAGGGCTCGACACGGAGATTTTAGGATTAACATCCATTATAGTCGGGAGGGGGGGGGGCGAGATTTGTTGTGGGGCAGATGAGATGATTAACAACAGACACTCTAACTCGGTCTAAGCTCTGTATTTTGTTTAGTATTGGTGATTGTTGAGAAGAGGGGTGTGTCCAAACTATCAGATTACACTGTTACTCCTGATCGGTTTCTAATGTGCTCACACAGCACAGGGTAGTTTTTCACCTGGACATGAGGGGGATTAGCCTGATGTATGGTGTGCACCATCTTCACAGATCGTTATCTCCATGGTTTTTCAATAGTGGGAGGTGTTTAATTCGACCAACTGGGGGTGTCTGTACAGCTCTATTTTATAGGTAATAGTGAGAAATACGCACTCGCACAATACGTAGTAAGAAGCTGCTTAGTCAGCCTGACTGTTGTGAAATCTCTGCTCTCTCTCTCACATAAGTTTGCTTTTTTAACCTAACAAGGAAATCAACTTTTCACAATGAAGTTTAAATGTGCGAAATGAAACATGGCCCCACCTATTTATGTAACTGAATCTGCCACATATTTTCTCAATGAATCGTGATCATAGTGGTGCAGTGGATGATTCCATGCCTTTGGTTTGGGAGAGAAGCGTTCGATTCCCACTTTGATACACATCCACCGTTCATGAGCAAGACACTTAATCTCCCTAGTTGCTCCAGTGTGGCCTCTGACATATAGGCCTAGCAATTGTAAGTCGCTTTCGATAGAAGTGTCAACCAAATGAGTAAATGTAAATGTTCAAATTGGCTTTGCTATTCAACCAACAGTTATAAACCCGAACTACGGGATGGGTAGCTATGGAATGTATTGATTATCAAAATAGTCAATAATCTAATTGATTATGATCTAATTATTTGCTATATTTGCTTTGTCTTCTTAGGTTTTGCCTACTGATAGTGTGATACTTTATTTATTTTATATTTGTCCTTTTTTTTTTTTTTACAAGGCCCCCAACAGCTTACCCACAGCGCCAGCAGGTAAAAGAAGACGGCAGGGCAAAGAGGAAAAAAGGACTAAAATGCATCAGACTATGTAACTCCACTGCTGCGCATGGCTTTATTTGAAAGATGCAAAATGGGAAAGGAGGTCCATTTGCACAGAATTTGGAGGTGGGAGAGGTCTCTACACCCCGATTCGGCCAAGTGTGGTGACACCTCGGTGACATACACGGGTCTCCTTTTTGGAATGAGTTGATTTTGTCCCCGTATTCACACAAAGACTGAAGGCGGGGGTCTCAGAAGATCCAGGGGACTCTGCTTGGCTATTTTAGCGATTTTACTTGTAAAGGCAAGGCTAGACATCATTTTTTTAAACATTTTTTAAGCAGTTTTTTAAAAATACAATCCAGCTGGACTTTTGTTTGATGTTAAGCAGCTTCTTGCAACAGGTTTAGAAGTGAATTTGTTTGTTAGTTGTTTTCCCCTGCTGACTTAGTTTGAAACGCTGGAACTGTCCCTCCTGCCGCCATCCTCAGTTTCTTCCACCCACCCAGTGCCTAAATAAGCCCTTGCGGAACAATCACAGAAGTCATCAGCAGCTGCTGCGCTCAATCCTCTGCCTGTTCTCCTATGCGCTTCTGCTCTTGGCCTGCTGGCTATCCACCCACTACCTCTTTCATTTTTTTCCTGTTCTTTTTTTCTTTTTAGATTAATTTTCTCTGAGAGGCATGATCAGAATTCAAGCACAGTGACGAGCATTAGTGTAAACACTGAGTTTCAGGAGTGGAGAGAAACCTAGATTGCTCCACTTTTAGTCACGTGTGAGAGTGTCTGTGCTTTTGCATACACAGCAACATTACGGTTGCACTGGTGCCAGGCAGCAGCTTAAGATTAGATTTATTTATATTGTCGCACCAAATACAGTTACATTAAAGCCATACAAAAATATTTATGAATTACCTACACATATTTTTGTATCACATTGCTCTTGTGTAGTTGTGCTTTTATAAGCCTCTATTAAGATTATGCACTCAAATTAAATATTTACAACACAGTGGACACATGCAAGTGGAGTTGTATATTGTGAAATAAAAATAACCCCTCTTTCTTTCAGTGATTGTATTAGTGCCGAGAGACATTTAGTGTCTGGACACAGAGAATCCCTCATATTTGCATAGTGTTTGTTTTCTTTTCCAGTCTGTAGTTATGGCTTGTCCTCTCAGACAAACACCATATTTGCCATTTTGATCAGTAAAGCATCATTTACTGTAGGTAGACAGTAGATATCTACCTCTCTCTGTCTTCCTCCCCTTCTTTTTTTCTGATGCCGGGCTTCAGTAGTGGGGGGGTTGGGGGGGGAGTAGGTGTCTCTGCTACTGCTCCTCCCCGTCCGTTTCGACCCAGCCGATATGTCCCGGTGTCTGCAGCCACCACCTTTCTTGTCGGATCCACCACGCTCTTCTTCTGCTTCACGTAAGTATCTTTTTGTCGTACATATAGCAAACTTGGTGCAAAGGGTCCATTATGTTTGTACATATTTGTGTTTGCTAACCCCATATATAAATGTCCCCATGCGTTATGTTTTATCTCAAGACGTCCTGTTATTTTTGTGGTTTATTTAACTTTTAAAAAATTGCCCCTTGTTTTAGCAACGCATGCATTCACACAGTTCCTCATAATCACACACGGGAGCTCCCCGTTTTCACTCACAGTCTTCTATTTCTGGCCACTAAACAGCTTCACTGGAGCTGTTTGGTAGTAAATTGCCTTCCACAAAGGCTTATCAGTGGTTGTTGGTGGAGCGTGGAGTGTTACTTGCTCATTTTTCTGCATCTCTTTCTTGTCAGCAAGTGCAGGTATTCCAGTCTGCTTGTTTAATATCGGCTTGCTGCTGTTTCCGTCTTGATTAGACCAAGATAATAGGTCAGACTTTGAAAGACTGGTAGTTATGGCAATAATATCTCAAAGTGTAATTTTGTTTTCATCCTTTCTTTGTAATGTCCAGGTGTCCGTGGTTGTCAGAGTATTTTTCCTTTGTCATTCCCATCTACGTTGCTGTGATGTTCCTCTTCACCCTTGCCAACTTCTGCATGGCAACGTTCATGGACCCCGGAGTCTTCCCCAGAGGTAAACACATGTGAACCATGTTGGTATGCAAGTCTTTGCCCTAGAACGTTAGTTATCATGTACTAATGACGCATATGTAATGCTTTTGAGTACATGACACAATAACCATAACCAATTAATAATTATTATATTAAGGCACAATGACAGATGACCCATATGATAAGTTATCATGATGTTAGTACAGCCTAGATGTATGTGCCTTTTGTCTTTAGCGGAGGAGGATGAGGATAAAGAGGACGATTTCCGAGCTCCGCTCTATAAGACAGTGGAGATCAAAGGCATCCAGGTGCGCATGAAGTGGTGCTCAACCTGCCGCTTCTACCGCCCGCCGCGCTGCTCTCACTGCTCAGTCTGCGACAACTGTGTGGAGGTACACACACACACACACACACACACACACACACACACACACACACACACACACACACACAGTATCATGGGCTTGCTTTATTGTGACTCCAAAATAGAGTCGT